>LQRL01090901.1:3312-18346 GCA_001703475.1 Hydroides elegans
TGTTCTTTTCCGTGTTTGTTGATTACATTAGTAATAGTCATTTGAGTGACATCAAAATTATCTCTATTGTGTCGTCTCTGGATCTGTGCTACACCCGATCCAGATTTCAAAAGGCACAAAATAGTACCTTCAGTTTTTTCATCAATTTTATGTCTTGGCCGTGTTGAACATCGAAACGGCTTAGTTATAATAAAAATATAAGGGCCCACGCATATTATTGTCATACGGATTGTATTGGTATCACACCTTGTTTTGGCTACAAAGCACATTTAAAGTGTCCAAAATTAAACTGAACACCTCTTGTATAAAGAGTAAATGCCACAACAAATAAATAAAAGACCAATCATCAAAGTATTAGATAACAAAAGTATAACTTATGAGTGCTACAAATATCGAATCTAATTCAATATCAATTTCTTACAAGGTTTAGCTATGGTAATATAAATTCAATAAACAGTTCAAACCATAAGGCAAACATACACAACAGGATAACAAATCCTAATATTTTTGAGTCTCGTATTATTGTTCCTGACTTTCTTACAATAAACTTACACAACCTAAAACTTAAGTCCGGGCAATTATTGAATCCGTTTTTTTTTTCTAAATGAAATTCATTTATAGTTCGTAATAGAAGTTCCCTTGCGAGTCATTTTGCGATTCACTTTGTGTCATTTCAACAATTTCGCAATACTGGATGTCCTTATAAAACTTGAATGACTGGCAACGTCCGTTTTTCTTGCACATTATGGCACACTGTACACCGGTTTTGGTCTCCAGAAATCGGCATGTTCCTTCATCGTTTGCGGATAATAGCTGAGTTGAAATAAAGGTGCTCATCTGTGGTAGTTGGTCGACACCAGAATCAACTGAATAAACCAATAAGAAATATAAGATGAATAAATAAATTGTGACACCATTGTGTTACGTCTGAAATCGACATTTTGAGAAAAGAGGCATTGAATGATTTTAGGTTGGTCATTTAGATAATGATTGGCAGGTAGCCCATCGATGATATTATTATGATCGTTTTGATTTTGTAGCATTTATCGAGTATAAAACATGGATATATAATCACGTGACACTTTACGCAATACAATTTAGCGAAATATGTTAAGTCGACTCAACACATTGTTGCACGGAGCCCTTCAATTAATATTAAATTACGTCAAAACGTTAAATAAATTTATTATATTCGGCAAGAATCGTCCGTATATCGTCAGTTTCGGACGTGATGTCAAAAGGACGATCTATTTTTGGGCCCATATGAAAGTTAATTGTTAACGGCTGGCTTCGACACGATGTCAGAAGCAATGTCCTCTCTACCACCGGATATAGTGACGTCCGGATAACTTTCATATTGACACAAAATGGCACTTTCAACTTCCGTGGCCGTCTGCCAAGTCGGTTACACACTGGTTATGCCATTGCGAGATCTTTCTAATAACTAATTTGAAATGAATTATAAATCACACGTGAAGAAGCTAACATTATAAGTTTCACCAAAAAAATGTATATTAATGTACATACCCGGAAAGCCATACACCTCCCAGCGCATTGATATATGGTCATGCCATTGCGTAGGAAAGAGTTTTACGTATCTTGCGACTAGGAAACATCTAAATATGTGTTCAACTTTAGTGTTGCTATCGGCATTTGCCTAAAACAAAAGATAATACAAAAGAACGAATTGCGTGTGGATCAATTTATTTTTTTATTTATTCGCTTATTGTGATTTTACATTCCAAAACGCAAGATAATACATGCATATGCATAGAACAGAAAAGGATTTTTTCGCAAAAAAAATCAAATATCATTGCATATTGAATAAATAAATAAATAAATAATCTTGATAAGATTCTAGATAACTATTCTGACTTTTGTTAAGGTAATAAGTAATTTATTTGTCGTAGACTAAATCTAAACTTGGACAAATTTTCGCTAAACTGTCAAGCGTGAATTGACTGAGCACATTTTGTTAGATTATACCCATGTGGGGATCTTCCAATATTTCTAACAAAATTACACACCTACTGAAATGTATAGTTACCCGAAAAAATATTAAGTGGACTACTGTATATGTTTGTTACAAGTGTTACCTGAAAATGTAGCTGGTTCGCACTATTTAGTACGTTTACCCATGTTGTGGCATCCGACGAAATAGCCAAGCGATATTTTGACACATATTGTGCAAGGTCATCTCTGCCTGAAGAATAAAAAATAAAGGGGCGTTCATCCGAAATAAAAGCGCAAAATTTTGTATGAACAGAAGGGATAAAGTACTATGATTTATACCAGAAATGGCTTTTAGATTGAAGCGCAAAACTTATGTTTTGGGGTTGGTTTCGTAGCGGGTGTACCAGGCCTAACGTCCGAATTTAATTTAGGAATCTTTTACTTAAAAAATATTAAACTTATTTATGTATCAATTAATTACCTTCATTAATTTGGTCAAGTTCATTTTCTGAAACGATCGCATTTATGAATATAACATATCAACGTTATTTTAACCTTCTTACGCATTAAAACAAAATAACCTTAATAAATAGATTAATTTGAAATTACCTTGTGTAACAATACTATATACACGGTGTATTGAGGACAAGTCGGCTCTAATCCATTGATCATAGTTGATACTTCTCACTGCCCAGCCACCTTATTTATCAAATTAATTTTGCATCTTAAATCAGTGCTTTTATTTTGCATTATTCAATAAAAATTGAATAGGTATGGAATTAAACAATTAATGAATTTCGATAATGCTTAATAGAAAATAACTGTAGGTAGGCAATGGATGTTTTCACTTATATTAATATATTTACGTTTTTAAAAATAGACCTGTATTATTAATATCAACACTGTGTCCCCTTAAAAAATGTTTGAAAATAATTTTGATGTCTAGAGTAGAACCCTTAAATAATTGCGGTCAAGCTTATTGCGATAGTGAACAGTTTTATGCGTAAGGACTAACTACTATATTCCATTAAATTATTTCATCGATCATGTAGCCCTGGAAGAAGGCCTCCTTGCGGGGCATTTTGAAAAAGGACGGGGATGCTGAAAATATATACATATGGAAAAGCCTTATAAATTAAAATAACCAATTTATAGAAAACCTGTAAAATGCTGCTTGTTCAAGGGCGAAGTAGCTACGAGCGCAAACAATATTGAAGATATCCCGGCGCCTGGATAGACTAATAACACGTAGGTAGGTGGGGAAAAACCTTGATATTATAACAATGTAGATTAGTTTGAATCTAACCCATCCAGGAAAAACCAATTATAATCCTGAGGCGTGCGTGCATAAATAGGAAGTAACGTCATATCGTAACAAGGGACATAGGATCAAGGTTCAAATAGGGAACACAGGAGGACAAAATACATCAGTGTCCTCTGCTGTTCCCAAAAGTTTTGGTTTATAAGTCTCGTTTGTTGTGGTCTCTCTCGATTTGTAACGCGAATAACGATATCGAGCATATCACAAGGCAGAATGAAGATTAAGATTGTATAACTTCTAATCCAAAGATTTTCCAAAACATATAAACAGTTTTCGGGAAAATATGAGATATATTAAATACTTGCCATTGCCTGTATCAGTTCTGACTTTATCGAGGCAACTTTTGTGCGAAGAATGAAAGTCACTCCAGCTAGATGATGCAGATAGGACAGCCACTGGCCAATTGTTGCCCTCACAGATAAGCGGTCTTATAAGATTTGCAGCACGCGCTAAAATATATAAAATATGAGCACAGAAAGAGCACTCAAGTTGATTTAACCAAGCGAAGGTATCCGCTCAAAGGCTTAATTAGATATCCTTCTTGAATTTATACTTGATGATCGGTAAATTAAGATAGGGGTTTAACTACTACGTCATCAATGTTTTTACTCCACAATCCTCTTACCAGGTCTAAAAGTAGTTTTCCCATAATGAGCGAGCAAGAGGCTTTATTGTTAGATACAGTTTTTAATGTTTTACTTTTTATTATATTCTGCATGCGCATATATTGGCTGTGAGATGTACAAACTCGGCAACAAAAGAAGTTTCCGGTTGTTCAAAACTCTGTGACTTAAAAAGTATTAAATCAATTTTTATCAATTATGTACCAAATTAAACAACACATAATTTGAGTTCTTCTAATAACTTTTAACGACTCGAGAATTGCAATTGACGATTCAGCAAACTTTTAAAAATGTGCGAACGAAATAGCGAATAGCAAACTGTCTGAGATGCATGGTCGTGGTTGTTTGAAATTTCTTGCCAAAAATGTTTGCCGTAATTTGTACAAATGGACTTTTTAGTGGCATATTCAAATTTTTAAGCCGGTTGCGGCGGTTGCCGGAGTTGATTACCGTATTTCGCGAATGGCCAAAACCAAATCACCGCTAACGAGGACAACAGCCTTTTTGTATATTTTTCTTCTATTTCGCTCACCCTTGAAGATAATATTGACAGTGACAACTTTCGTTTGAACGCCCCCGTCAATATAACCAGGTAAAATGATTCCTTTCGAACTTAACCAAGTTAATTCGATAATTACGGCCTGGCTATAGAGCAAATGAAATTCAAAGTGACATTAAAAGAGAAAAGAGCATGTGAGCCATCTTAATATCATACCGTTTTTATTGTATAATGTGACTGTTTTCGCAGTTAAGCGTCAAAACACGTGTTTTACATTTTACGCTGTTCGCTGCGCATGTCACATAAACAATATTTATTTCTCACCGTTTTTTGAGTTAGAAAAACCTTATACTATCTTTAGAACAAATCAATTTTCCTCTCCTTCCGATACTCATTGAATGATGATCGAAATAAATGATTCTTAGCCATTCGACAAATTGAACGAGATAATCGTCAAACGGATTCCAAACTGTTGGGTTTGCGAGACAATCTATATTTAGCATAACTGAAACCAACCAACGTGTTTGAATTGGTTCCACTTTTAATAGAATGAAAGAATATTAACCTAAAATGACCGGACACTTCTTTGTCTTATGCACGATTTTGAAATGATTTTGTTTAATTGATAAACCGATCGCTCTGTAATTTGTGGCTCAGAATAGTGTATACCAATATGTACATTGTATCAATAACTAAGTTTTTTTGCGATTGGATTGTTTAAGTGGGCTAATTTACACGGCCATTTGGCCTTGTTTTGCCATTTTGATGTGTATAGTAGACGGGGTATCTCACATTTGTTAAAAGAAATGCCGGTTTCAACCGACTGATTTGTAACAAATCGGTTTCATGGATACACTTCACATACTGACATACAAAGTAGCACAAAAAAAACTGAAATTTTGTCAATGATTATCACAACTATCTTCAGTGTGCTGTTTTGCATACGTTTATGATAAAAACTAGACGGAGCTTTACGTTTTTGGACATTATATGAATAGAATACTTAGGATTACCATTTATAAGTTATTGTCATGGAGCAAATGACTTAAAAATATCCTATTTTCCGTTCTTTTGAATAGTTAATTTAATCCCAGTCAGAAACATCCGATTTTACTAAGCATAAATTGCTATCTATTTTTTAGAATTCATGTTTTCAATTATTATTACAATAAATATTCTAATGAATATGAAACATCGTTTCATGGAAAATTGCCGGGTCTACGCCTTGATTTATTGCGAAAAGAGATTGCGAAAGGAGTCATCATATCTGATACAACATACACAATGTCTAATAAAATCAAACAGACTTTATAACCGACTTCACAAATGTATACTTGACAACAAAAGAAGTGTCCGGTTATTCAATATACTATAACATAGTCAATTAGTCAATTATTAGTCAATTTTTATCAATGGTGTACCAAATTAAACAACACATAATGGGAGTTTATTTATTGAGTTTTTACGACTCTATATTTGCTATTGACGATTCGGCAAACTCTTTAAAATGTACGATCGAAAAAGCGAGTAACAAACACTCTAAGATGCATTTCCATGGCTGTTTCAAATATCAAGCTATTATTTTCACATGTAATTGGTACATTTGGACTCTTTAGTCGCATATTCAATAATTCAAGCCAGTTGCGGCGGTCGCTGGAGTTAATAAAACAGTTTCGCGAATGGCCCGACCATAGGCACCGGAAGTGCCAGCTTTGGGACAATTGTTCAAAAGACAGTTTGAATATGTCAAATGATGCCTTCACTGGTTTTCTAATGCTCCATTAATGGGTTTACAACAGTTTTGAAAATAACGTGTTGTTTATTTTTTGGTTACTTCGAAGCACGATATTGATAGAAAAATTATGTTAAGTGAACCTTTGGTAAATCCGAAGCTGAAGTTTTTCAATCAATAAAAATAAATTTTTGTGCATGTCTAAGACAGCCTGATGGCCGATTTCCACGCCCTAGCCTCGTAGCAATAGTGCACGCAAGCGGGCGCCTCGATAAACAGATCGAACTATTTTACTCAATTGTAGGGTTATAAGGCGGTCAAAATGACAGTTAAACAGCTACTAATAGCTCGTTACTGTAGATTACAATGTTCATACCTATTTTTAGCATATTCACTAAAAAAGCTATTGTTTGCGCGAAACCGCGCCAATATCGAGCTTATTTTCAATGCATTTCGCGACATCGTATGTATGGCAAACAACGACAACAACGGCCTATCAGTACAATTTTTATATTCCGCACACTCTTGAAGATAATATTGACGATGACAGTTTGCGGTCAAATGCCCCGACTAAGTAGCCAGGTTAAATCATCCCTTTCAAAATAAATCGGGTTTATTCGATAATTACGGCTAGGCTATGGAGCAAATAGAATTTATAGTGCAATTAACAGAGTAAAGGGTCTGTGTGCTATCTTTATATCATACCGCCCTTATTTTGTAACGTCATAAAGACTGTTTATGCGGTTAAGCGTCAAAAACACGCTTTCCGACATTTTACGATGTGTCCTGCGTTGCATGCTGCATAGAAATTTATTATTTCTCACCGGTTTTGAGTAACGAAAACCTTGTACTATTTATAGAACATAGCGCTTTTCCTCTCCTTCCGATACTAATTGAATGATGGTCAAAATCAATGTATCTTAAGCCCTCGATAAAACGAACGAGATAATCGTCAAACGGAACCCAGATTGTTAGGTTTGCGAGATCATCTATAATTTGCATAACTGAAACTAACCAACGTGTTTTATTTGGTTCCACTTTTTATGCAATGAAAAATTATAAACCTAAAATGACCGGACATATCTTTTGTTGTCGAGTATAATTACGCCATTCAAGCTTTCATTGAAATGAATCCCTACACCCATGATATATTGCATTAAAAACTATTTTTTTTTCGATTTTAACATTCACTCCGGTGGGTAAAATAATAGTTGTTTTATCTTTATTCGGATTTTTTTCGTTCATTACTTTACATCACCACATTCAAGATCCTATTTTAGCTTAATTAGTCTTTACTTATCTAATTTATTGTTTTTTTACTAATTTGGCCTCTAGAATAAATGTCACCAGTCTTGAAAGAAGTTTGTTCTTTGTGCAAAAATCTCACCTTGACATTATTTTACCATCTTACTATCTAGTTTGAGCAATGGAGGATTTATGAAATACTAATGTCGTAGCAATTAATTTACCAAACGTATCATCACCAAAGAAAGATAGGCTTGCACAAAAAATGATTAAACTTTTATTGAAGAAACCATCTGCTCGATGCCTTTGAGTGAAAAGTTCAAATTATGATTCTTAGCCAATTTTTAAACTCAGATAATATACGCCAAATGTGCCTCTCATTGGTCAGGCGAAATCGTTTAACTTACCTAGACTGACTTATGCCCTTCTGAAACTCTCCCTCAAAATCATATCATGATACTAGAATTTCTTAAACATCGACGTTGATATTCAAACAATATATCAAACAATCGATTTGACGAGGCAATTATTGGACTCACAAATCAAAGCGAAATGTTTTGCTCACCCATCTCCCCCCATAACGTATTAAAATTATTTCATTCATACTATTTTGTAAAAACAAGCCACTATACTAATGTAAATAAACTGGTGATAAATTGGCTGGTAAATAAGTAATATAAATAAAAACGGGCATTTCTATTTGAACAAGCTTTGGTTTCCAAAAAAATGAAACAATTGATGCCATTAGTAACTTTAAGTTACTGTGTTTGCAAATAACTATTATATTTTACTTTTAAATGACTATTTTTCAAACATATGAAGTGGATAAGTTTAAATGGCATCCAACCCATGTATCTATTTAGGCGAGAACTTCCCCGTAAGTATCTTTTTGTTGGTTATGCCAATATTCCTACATGTCATGATGATCATTCGCCCGGTTAATTCGATCAATGACTCTATAAGTGCAAGCTAATTATGGTACGGTGTCACAACGGCAAACATCACCTTGGGTCAGAGGCATACAAATCTAAGCATGATAACATTCTTAATTTTTATTCAATATCTCACTTAAATCAGGTAGGTTTTGCTTTAAACGCATATGATAATTTAATAGTTTATTAAAACAATAATTATAACGATAAGATTGCATAATTCGAGCTTTAAATTTAGATTTTATACACAGGCTTAGAATTTAAGCATACTTATATTTATGAATAAGGGTCCTGTTTCTTGTGCGGTCGTTAGCTAAATTTACTCCATGTGGTGTCATATGGTAGGACAAGCGCTCGAGATTTTTGTCTGTGATTCTGATAAATTTTAAGAAAATAAAGTAACCACGAGAAAGTTTATCAAGTGGACCCAACGATATTGAGTTTAATATTTTATCTTTGAATGCAGCAGCAGAACAATTGCGTCAGTTTGTGACCGTACCATTTCAAATATTGGAGTTTTGCCAGCTTTGCCACTTGAATCAATAGACACTGAATCTAAATTGATTAAGTTCTTCTTCAAATTGCAGTATTCATTGCAGTGACATTTTGATGGTTTAAATATAGTGATAGACTATGGATACAAATGAGCATAGGTGCAAAGCCGTTATGATTTAATAAGATTCTTTTTAACATTATTTTTTACTTAAATAGACAAATTAAATTAAACGTATTTACTAGCATAAGATAACCTCCTATTTTGCGTTTGTAAGGAGAGCAATATATATAGAAATGGTCAATTTATATTATTATTGCATATCAAAATAATTATTTACATTTCAGACAAAAATCGATGACTTCCAAAGCCTTAACTGGATGATTAGAGCAACTAAAATAATTAATGAACAATTTATACTTGGCACCATGTCATATATTGTATTCATTTTTATGACTGCTACTCGTATATTTTAGAAAGAGGAAGGAACTATCATCGTCTTTGGTAATTGAGTCCAGCTCAAGCGATTGTGCTTGAGAGGTGAATTTTGAAAGACTGTAAGAGACATTTTCCTGGATGTTTATGCAATATTTATCAGTTCATATACATTTGCAATACCTTATAGTTAATAAATATGAGTATTGGTAGTGCGCAAACTGCGAAAAATATAAATTGCATAAGTCAAAAGCTACAATTTGCATTAAAAAACAACATGAAAGATGTTGCCAAGGTTCGTAGAGGAAATAATCTAATCTAAGTAGCTACTTGTGCCTTAAAACCGACGTAGATTTAGGTCCAAGGTGTATCCTTATAGTTATATAGTTAATGAATTTGAGTATTGATAATACTGTATGAAAAAAAGTTAATTGCATAAGTCTTAAGTGACATGAATCATCTAAAAACTTATCATAGGTTGTTATGCTACATGTACGTAACGAAAAACATCTAAACGTAGCTGCTATCGTCTAAAAACCGAAGTAGAAACGATCTTCCATTGTAACTTAACTGACGTCAAGCCTGATTACATTTGTTACGGCAGCTAATTTCTCTTTGTTTATGTTTTCTAACTTGACTTTTCGTAATAACATTTGATGGCTGATATAACAGTTGCAAAACTAAAAATTTATTTACAAATAGATGAATACGTTTTACACATCAAAAGGCTATTATTTACATTCTTCATACTTCAAGTAATTTATACATCAAAATGTGTTATAGAATCATCTTATCTTATCTTATGATGCAGTGTGCAGTTCATATTTATTTTCAAGGAAATGGTTGGGATAAAAAATCAGTTAGTGATCATTCTAAGCTCATATATCATACGTAAATGAAATAATAATTTACTGATTGCAAAAAGAAAAGATACATATTAGTTTTAAATATATTATAATGCAAAATGTAGTAGATCAAAGAAAAATACAAACAAGGCTAGTGATTGAGACCTACTTAAATGATTAAGTCAATATATTACAATTATGCAGAACAAAAAAGTATAAAATAATTAATTAAGT
Source organism: Hydroides elegans (assembly GCA_001703475.1). Lineage (NCBI taxonomy): Eukaryota > Metazoa > Annelida > Polychaeta > Sabellida > Serpulidae > Hydroides > Hydroides elegans. Next base: position 13,625 of record LQRL01090901.1, read on the forward strand.
AAAAATATTTCTTACCTGAATCGCCAACAAATATTATCCATGCTACAATAGTATTAACAAATGTAAGAGCCATAGTAACAGCTTATAGAGAAATGTAAGTTATGAATCTTGATTATGCGATTTCTTAAGTATTTTCTCAGCTATGACTATAACACCTGATCAACCACACCGTTAAGTATAAGAACTGAATAATGTGCTTAGATTTTCCGTGAATCAACGCAATCAACCTGTCTTCAGTTAATGTTTTTGAATAAATTATATAATGTGAAAGAACAACCTTATGATAATTCACGGATTTGAATACAAAATAATCATAATTACAAAGATAAGCTACTTATGAGTGAAAATGCATATGCGATGGGCCCAAACTGTTTCATTAGAGTTTCATATAACATACAAAGTGGTACAGTTTATTTGAAACGGTTTTCATTTCGAAATATGAAACTTTTAAGCCATTAGTACCACTGGCACTGCGTTTCAGTAACGAAATAAAATGCATGATCTTTTGATTGAGACAGTTGTCCGATGTCTTAAATTACCATTGTATCTAGTGGAATCAAACAATAAAAGCTGCCAGCATTACTAGTGTCCCATTGCACTATTGTTATGTTTCCTAGTTTACCCTTTCAAACATAACTGTTTTCAACTTGTATGTTTTAGAATTTCTTATTGTTTTAGCTTACAGCTGATTTATTGACTGCAAAACTCCGATATAGATCGAAAAACAAAAATCAGAATCAGCAGATAATATCGTTGAGACACTTGCATGTAGCTTGGTATATTTGATTGTGGCAGCATACTCTTTTTTCATTATTTTACTTTACGAATGGCCATCAGCCCCCACCCCTATGTTAGGACTTCTTGTTTAAAAAATGAAATCTTTTATGGTTTGGATTTTATCAGACGATTGCCTTTTAATCTATCGAACAATTAAATCGAACAACAACTTTAACATATTCATTTAATTGCTTGGTAATTATCTAAATAAGGAACATGTATTCAAATTACGCTTAGGAAACTTGTCTGCCGTATGCATGACTGTCCCCGACAGCTCCTATTGTGTAACTTCATACTATCTAAAATGTGTTTAATGACGACGTTTTAATGATGACGAAGTTTTATTGTTAAATCATGTGTTGGAATTTTGCTTATAAGACTTGTTTGCCAATCCTATTTGTAACTTTAGAATGCATTAAAAGGCTTACTACGTTATGGTTTGAATATAATGTGTCAGAAATATATTGTCAGATATTATATTTTCCGATAAATGATTCAACCGAACTAAAACTTATATAATTTCATTAAATGCATGGCAACCTATCTAGTGTTGAACTTAAAATTATTCCTAAAATGCCAGTTTAAGGCCTCTGGCAATAATATAAACCAGCGTTTAGGTATCTCTTAAGCCCTAACCAGGCTGCATGTTATATGTGAATAATGATATATTTTTCTCTTTATATCCTTCTGTAGCATCTCCGCGACTCGCAATTTTGCAAAGAATTATTTTGGAGCATTCCATTGAATTCACAATTGTTTGCTTTCACATTATATTTGAATGAATCACATCCATATACGTTAAGGCATAATATGCTGCAATGCAACCTAGATCTGCTAGGGTGCACAACGGCCATGTCTTCATTGGAGTTCATGCATGGTTCCGACGAGAATCGGCTCACTAACAATCTACCTCCTACAAGTAACCACAGGCAAAACTGATATTATTCAAATATATTGTTCTCTTAAGTCGAGCATAACAAAGAATATGTTGTATTTTGATTTGTTAGAAATATATTTAAAAAAAAACAAATAGTTTTGTTGTCAACGTGTCGTTGTAAGTAATAAATCCGGAGAATAGCTAACAACTTTGCGAATAACAGATGCGCAACGCTTTCCATAATCAGTAGTTTATTTCTAAACATGTATCTATATTTGCACTAACCTGAATATCCATACACCTCCCATCTCATGGATATATGTGTATGCCACAATGTAGGCAATAGCTTCACATATCTTGCAAGTATACTAAATTCGAATATGTATTCTACTTTCGTATTTCGATCAGTATTTCCCTAATCAAACATGAACAAAAAGAAATATAAGTTGAAATAGTATATTTATGGCAATAATGAACAATGGAATTATCTCATGATGCTATCCAGTAGCTTTAAGTCCAGCAATTCCTCAAATATATTTTCAGTCAGTTTGATAGAGACTATATCGGCACCATAAAAACACATTATTTTTCATTTTAATCTTATAGAAAACATATTAAATTGAAATGAAACCTTTAAAAGGGCAACATCTTATAAATATCATATATATTTAAAATAAATTTATCCTTATCTCTACTTTCGGATCTGATGAATTCAATAAACTTGTAGTTCTTCATGTATAATTAAGTCAATTGGCTCATCCTAATCAACATAATTTAACTTACCTGGAAATATAGAGCTTGATCATTATGATTTACTATATTGAACCATGTGTCTCCATCTTTGGAAATAGCCAGTTGATATTGTGTCACCCATTGAGAATAATCGGATCTACCTACAAACAGAAACATATTGAAATACGTTCAAGTCACAGTTTCACTTGCAATATATCAATGCAATCTTTGACAATATGACTCATTTTTATTAGCCGATTTTGTTTTGCAAATTTGAAAGACTTTCTGGCGCGCGAGGTCCTGGAATATGGCAAGAAACAATAGTGGCAGTAGAATGGTTCTTTATGACTTAATGTTCTTTTACAAATATCACATTAGGATATACTAGGATATGTTCCTCTGTGAATGCTTGGCGGATAAATGCCTGATGGTTGCTAAGACATTTTATTTTCGCTAACAATTTAGCGAAAAAGTGATTTCCGACTTAATCGAAATTATCTGAACATTCATTGGTTATTTTCCAATTAAACCTTTACAGATAATGGAAAATATATTGCAATTGTATACTATATTATTATGAAAATATGTAAACCCCTTTTTCATGCATACTTTTATCGATACACCTACTTGGCTCAAAAACCGTAAAATTTCAAACTGAACAGACTTTTAAAGTAAATGTTTGACTCAGTCCAATTATGAACATGTAAAATCACTGCTTCTTTAATTAACACCCCCTACTCTTTCCAAGAAAAGTATACGATGCACATATGCCTAAACAATGATTTAATTGTTATGTTGTTATTTCATTACCTTGAGTTACTATACTGTATAGAAGATGCATGGATTCGAAGTCAACCATTATCCACTGATTGAGGTCATTCCTGCTTACTGCCCATCCACCTTGCAATATGTTATAAAGGGTGCATTCAAATTTATCAAACCAACCTTCAAACCTAGATTCAAACCAATTAAGGTCGTCGCTTTGACAATACAAAAATTAAGTTCGGTTTGAAGGCCTTTCAAACTTAACTTCAAACCACCTTCCAACTTACTTTCAAACCACCCTCAAACCAAATGTGCATATATAAAATCCTTTTGATGCTTGTTGACATCTCGTATGTAGCAAGTATGAACCAGTTTGATGGTGATATAATTGAATAAAATGTTTATTGGCGCCATGGACATAAGTGGTTGGAGGTTTGAAAGCTAGTTTGGTAAGTTTGAACCCAACCAAAACGACAATGTTTTATAGCAACGAAACTGAATCGCCAATCAAGCGGAATCCTGATAATAACATGAAATTCTTACATTATTCTATATCAACAAATTTTCAGGTTTTGTATCGGTTTTGTATAGCAAGAAAACCCTTTTAATTATGTAATTTGTAAGGAAATGATTATTACATGAAATTCCTACATTATTCTAAATCAACAAATTGTCAGGTTTTGTATCGGTTTTATATAGTTAGGAAGCCCTTTTATTATGTTATCTGTAAGGAAATGATCACAGATACTTGTGCTCTATGAGCATTTTATCCATCTGGGTATGAAATGGAATTGAATAAAGCTCTTGATTGTTATCACAAGTAACAGGGAATTATATACTGACGCAAAGTAAAAACGCAAGTGTCTTAGAATACTTTAATTCATCTTTGGGTTATAGTCATGAAATTGACATATAATGCTTAAAAGACTAAGAACTAAGTGTATTGACAATCTCGAAGCCATGCATATTTCTGATGACGTAAAAAGTCGCACATAGGTGTATGACGGCTGTGGAATAATGGCGAATATTTCGATCGCTACAAACTCTTCAAAACCTTCATGAAATGCAAGCGGAAGGAAAATCGGAAGGTTCTCAAAAAGATTGAAATCAAAATATACACAGGTCGCAACGCCACAACTCTATGAAAGTAAGAGATAAACAAATATCGATGTGCTAGAAAATTATGTTTTGTAAAAAACATTCGCAAAAGCGGCAGCTATTGTGTTATGCTGAGTAAACTTATTTAAATGTTACCGCCAGCTTACCGGCTATTTGCAGTACAATATCTAGCCCAAGAAAACAAGGTTTTCTTCGCATACTTACGATCGCTTGGTGCGAAAATCGCATCCTCGATATCCATTTCAAAATGCAAGCGGTTAAGCGAATTTGGGTCAAGTGAGTCATAGCAACTCGATGAGTCGATAGAAAGAGCAAAATTGTCAGCGCGACAATGGGATACGAACTTACAGGATGTGGAAACGCAACTCTTGAAGGAACGTGGACGACGTCCGAATGATCGTGCGCAAGCGAAATAATTCGTCGATTTACTTTTAAATAGCAAAACATACACT
>LQRL01090902.1:971-16985 GCA_001703475.1 Hydroides elegans
CCAATCCCAAACTTCAATACAGACTCACCCGCTAGTCTTGACGGTGAGAGCGGATTGTTTCCTGTTTCCTGTAGCACTGTGAAAGACATTTTAAGCACCTTTACTCGTTTCACTTTGATTGCCCAAAGTAAAATGCCTGTTTTTATGAGGCATTAAGGCATTTTTATGAGTCATTAAAACATTCCCCTATCGTTTTCCAATCACTGGTTCAAGGACAAAATCATTTCAATTTGATCAAACACTTTCCACGGACAGTGTGCTACAATTTGCCAATCTTACATTTTCCTCTAAAAAGATTTGGAACTCTTCTTAATTTATATGTGGGCATCGCATAATTTATCTTAATTATATCAATTGTCAATAATTGGCACGTTAATAAATAATTGCAATTAATGAGGCTTATTTATTCAATTGGTATAGTAACAATAAGCGTATGGTGATAGGACCAAACACATGAGATTACGTTTGTAAGAGCTGACGCACAATTTGTGAAACAAAGATCTAGCGCTGTGTGTTCCCACGTTGTGTGTAAGGTCTTTCGAAACAAAATGTTTGGGAAAACCGATTTCATCAGACACAGAAACCGATCATTTTTGTTATTTGTCACATCGAAATTGAAATCACCAACAATGATCAGGTTGTCTGAAAATTGGAATCGGGACAAGGGTACAATATGGCCTATGAATGTTTCGAAACTACAGGCCGGCGACTTGTATACCACAATTATTGTATATGAAAAAGTGGCTTTGTTTATTTCTGCAATTATACATTCGAAATCATTCGTTGAAATTGTTTCAACACAATTAATTTGAAAATACTTCTTTACATACATCGCCAAACCATGAGGTGGCCTGAGACCGTTTGAGCTTGTCTGATCATTTCGAACAATTGGCAAATATCCTTCAATGGCAAATTCTGTGTCTGTATCCATGCCGAATAGTCGAGTTTCAGCAAGGCATATAATATCAGCATTTGTGAAGGTGCTGTCACTTTTTATCTGTGGCAGATGTAATCGCAAACTCTGTGCATTCTGAAAAACGACGCAAAATTGTTGTGAATCAGACGTGACAGGTTTGTATGCTAACTCGACGGTCCTCTCAGTTCTTAGACGTTCCATTTCGATGACAACTTGATGATCAACTGTAATTTTACCATTGAAGCCGTTCAGCAAATGCAATCCTTGTAAGTTTGTGACACGACTGAATGCAACATAATGCTGATGAGGACGTGAACCGGATGCCATATCTACAACAACGCAAGATTTTGTTTGTCCTTGGGCTTTATGTATTGTCTTTGCAGAAGATGCCTTTAATGGAAACTGCTGTCGAACAATTGCTTTTCGCCGAAACATAAACGTTCTGCGCACGCTCCATATTGGTGTCCACTCGTGTGAAATCTCGGGATATTTCTTATAATAATGTGCGTATTCTTGTCTTGTATTGCGCCCAATGCTTTTGTCAGGAAATTGTACCCAGATGCAACTTGGTGTAGTACTCTTTTGAATATAGTGAATGCTTTTCACAATGCAAGGGGTACCATTGCAAATTCCATCTACAATTGAGACATTGTGAGTAGTGTCATATTGTAAACCAATCGCAACCTTTAAAACCGCACTGAGGTTTCCAGTATCGTTGGTCTTTTTACCTTTGACTTGTTCAAGAATTCTTTGCTTGACGTCATCAGAGTCTTCGCCTAATACAGTGTCATAGCATTTGATTTCAACTTTTTCTGTTAATAATTCGCTAAACAGTTTTTCATTGTGACCATCAACGTCAGCATTACATGGAAACAAATGAAGCTCCTGTTTTAATCCTCGATATTCAGGATCTGTAGGGATTACAGTACGTGAACGAATGAGGTCAGTGTCCCTTGTTGTTTGCTTTCCTTCTCGTATTCGGTTGAGAAGCTGTGCAAAAACTTCATCGTCTTTTTGTCTCATAATTTCAGTGAGTTCATACATCGTAAAGTGTTCTTTCCATAAATTGGGAGCCAATGGCGTGTAGTCGCATGAGTTATTAGCGAAGATCCAACTGTCTCCGACTGGCCTCAATTGAAACAAATCTCCAACCAAAATAACATTGACTCCACCAAAAGGCGTTGTGTTTCCTTTGATTTCTTGCAGTCTCAAATTTAGAAAGTTCAGCATTCCGATTCCAACCATCGAGACTTCATCTATGATAAGCACTGACAAATGCACAAACTTCGTTCGCAAAGTATTTCGCTTTTCATCCGACAACGGTTTGTATGACAGTTTTTTATTCGGTTCAATGCAAAATGAGCTGTGCAACGTAGAGCCGTGGATGTTATATGCAGCGAGACCTGTGTAGGCACAGAGCAAAATTCTTAAGTCGTCAGGATTCTGACCAGCTTTTGAACAAAGAATTCGATGTAAAGCTTGATACAGCGTGCAAATAACAAGCGATTTGCCTACTCCTGCACCCCCAGTAATAAACAAACAAAGTTGTTGCTCTGGTTTGAACGTCAGCGAGTGAATGATGTGCGTAAATATCTGTCGTTGACGGAAATTTAATTTCGATAAAGATGCCAAGTATTCCTTCTCTGTCCATCGAGATTGAATCATTTCAATTTCATCGTTTGGAATATGTGTCGATAATCCAATATCTGCACCTAGATCATAGTGTGAATGATCGCGTGTTTCTGGTATGTAAAACGCATATTTCGTTGATGGACTTGGTTCCATCTCCTTATCATTGGCTTCTATACTTTCCATATTCGGGGATACTTCTTCAAAGCTTTCCAAAAGATGCGTTTCCGAGACTTGTTCAACTTTCTCAAGCAACTCTGAATTTGTATCATACTGGCGTTTGGTAACAGCTATTTGTTCAGACTTCAAATTGAATCTTTCTTCATAAGAAGAACAACACTCCAAGATATCAGTATTCTCATTTCGCCATGGACAGAATAGCATCAATTGTTCTCGAAAGTAATTTTCTCGGTCAGTCTTTTTGTCATATCTCACATATCTTATGATCTTTGGTTTTGTGCGGAGATTTATCCTATAGTCACCATCAACCAATGAATATCGCACTTTATGTGATATTGTATCTTTTTCAACATCTGAACATGATTCCCTGTCATCATCGAGGTTGCAATTTTTGTCGATATTTTCTCTTTTTGACTGCTGATTTGCGATGTGTGTGACTGAAATCACTTTTGCAACATAATCAGCAAGGCAGTAATTTTCAAGTACTTCAGGACGCCTGGAATACCTTTTGACGATGTTGTCAGCCTCTATGTCGATCGAATCATCAGGAAGTGCCTCTAATTCTTTTTTGCTTTTCATCAAAAACGTTCTTTCTCCCGGGGGAGCTGTTGGGATGAATTCGCAACCTCTACTTTTAAACGACATGTTTTGCTGAAGGATAAGATATGACGCTTCCTGGGCACTGACCTCAACTGCATTTAAAAATTTGTTTCCAATATGCCTCACGGATTGTTTCAGTGACTGATTTCCTTTCCTGGCTTCTTTGCAAGCCTCTGCCATTAGCGTACTCATTCCTTTGGCACTCTTGTTGATGTATGCTACGATATACATAGCACATGCATAAGCGTCAAGAACGAATTGGATGTCATGGTTTCCTTTCCATACATTCAATATTTCTTTAATGTATGGATTGATCCTATTTGCACCTGGTTCTCGCTTAAGGAAAACCTTTTCATTCATTATGCTTGTTTGTATCGCTTTGATGTAATCACTTTCGCTCAGACCAACACTTTTAAGGAAACTTTCAAACGTTGCATCATCGTCTACGCTAGCGAGTTCCTTCTGAATTGTTTTGTAATGGCTTTCAAAACTGGCGCGATCTTCTCCTTCATAAGGTTGCAATATGAGTGTCTGTTTCATTGGTGGAAACGGTATTCCAAATCGGCACTCTGCCTTGCCTCCTTTTCGACAAGACCGTGAATGCTTGTGTGTTTGCATTGCCAAATAATCTTTGGATTCAGGAGGCACATTTATGGTGCAGGACGCTACATTGTCTATATAGTCAATGACACTTCTTTCTTCATCTTCACCATATTTTGGACTGTTTTTGATCCACACAAGCATGTGAATATGTGGCGATCCTCGTTGTTGAAATTCAACGCGGTAAAAATAATCTTCCATTTCACCAAGAGGACTGTTCGGGCTTTTCAAAATAGTTTGGATGAATTGCGAAACTCTGTGATCAAAATGTCGCACACAGGTGACAGGATCAGACTGAACCAGGCGTGACCTTGTTTCCCAGGACAAAGAATCACTAGCTACAGCCTCTGTGTAATCCGTATTATCTACAAGTTTTCCGAGGGTAACAATCAATTCAGACCAATGTAAATCGTTTGCACTAAAAGAAAGGAAGAGCGTCGGTATACCAAGCTGCCGAATCATTGCAAAAACATCCTTTTTCTGTTGTTCCCAATATTGAGGCGAGTTTCTGATTGTTTTAAATATTCGGTAACCTTCGTCTAATCGGACAAGACTCTCGCCCATGTTGTCTTTCAAAATATAGCCAGCTGTATAGTCTTTTCCTTTCGTCTTACATCGTCTAACAGCAAGGTGAACTTTACTACAAACTTGTTCTGTTTGCAACTTCTTCATCTTGTAAAATAGATTTGGAATGTGAAGAGCGACTCGTCTATCGAGGCATCGTAATTCCCATTTACAAATGTCGCTATAATGAACCGGAGTTTTTCTCTCCGAATTTTCCATGCGTTTTTGTCCACAAAACAGAGTAGGAAAAGAAAGATATTCTGAGTAAGCATCTTTAAAGATACTGAGTGGCCTTTTACCTTCCCCGGGAGCTACCGATATAACAGTATTCCTATCGCAAGTTTGATCATCAAGAAATGTCATAACAGGGATTTCATCTTCAACTTCACTAAATGTATCTGACTCTTCGCTTCTTTGATCTACCTCAGAATCATTTGAAACGTTTATAGATTCGCTATTGGCCGTCCAATCATCATCAATGGTTATATTCGCGTCTTTGTACAGCTCGCTTGTAGTCATCAACGTTTTCAATGCATTTAGAACTGCAGCTGGTCGAACGTTTTCAGTTACAACTGCATGTTTAAACTCTTTCATTCTTTTTAATTTAACTGGAACTGTTTGTGAATTTGTTTGCAACCTCGGTAATGCACGAATAGTCGGCTCTATTTCTGCTGGCACATTCACGACGGATCCTTTCAAAGAGAATTGCCCTCCGCTGTTAAGAGACCGAATCTGCATGAATGGTATCCGTAATGAAATCAGGCGCTCTTCTAAATTGTTAAGGTTGAGGGCTGACAACTTTGCCGGGAATCGCATACCATTTGCCACTGACAATTTTGGTATTTTTCGTTGCCGTATGTTACTAATACAAGTGTTGCAAATCCACTCTTCATTTTCTACAGAGCAAAATCCAGTCACGAGTTCTGATAAGAACGTTGAATCAATGTTCTTGGATACCGAAGACAATGATTTGACCGATTGTTTGAACCATATCTGGTGACAACAAGTGCAGACATATTGACATGAACTTTGAATAGCTGCATTGAATTTGTCAATGGCTTCCGTGAATGTATATCCTGTTTTTCGCTTTTTCCGCAGGTTGTGGTCATTTTCATTATAATGTTTTCGTTTACGTGCATTTCTCATTCCTTGTGCTGATCTTTCCTGATGATTGTGTCTCTTTTGTTTGTCAGACAACATTTTTCTCATACCATCAACAGTTCTTTTCCTGTGAAGCTGCTTATTGTCTTCGTCTTTCAATCGTAATCGCATGGCTTCAACGCATCGCTGCCTATGTTTTTGTAGCTTTTGATCATCGGCTAAAGATTTTCGCATGGATTCCACAGATTTTTCTTTGTGTCTTTGCTTTACGTTCTCATCTTTTAGCCGATTTTTCATACATTCAACAGCCTTTTCTTTATGTATCTGTCTCTTTTTGTCATCTGACAAGACCTTACGCATGCCTTCAGCAGATTTTTCGTTGTGTTTTTGTCTTTTTGCTTCATCTTTCAACATCTTTCTCATACCTTCCGCTGAACGTTCCTTGTGTTTTTGTCTTTTGGTTTCATCTTGCAGCATCTTGCTCATACATTCCGCTGAACGTTCCTTGTGTTTTTGTCGTTTGGTTTCATCTTGCAGCATTTTTTTCATGTTTTCCGCTGATTTTTTATTATGTTTCAGCCTCTCACTAGGTGAAAATAGCCTTTTCTTCATTGATTCGGAAGACATTATGTTGTGTTTTTTTCTCGCATCATCGTCCCGAAGCAACTTTTTCATTCCTTCAACGGATCTTTCTTTGTTTTTTCTTTTACCCTCAGATGTACTACGAATCTGTTGCATTCTCAATCTTGCAGCGTTATTTTCCTCTTTCTTAAACACTTCGCTTGTGCGCTTTCTTTTCATATAATTCTTCATGTATTGCTTTCTATCGATCGATTTTGTTGAATCTACAACTTTGCTTGCTTGAAAAAGTTTTTCACGGGCGCTCTGGTCCTCGAAATATGATTTCAGTGCGCTTGGGGGCATACACGAATCAGAAATATCCGTTTGGTGTTGGGACTCTGTCTGCTTTGGAGCCACTGAATAAGATTGGCAAGGGATAGCTTTACCTTCATTGCTTTTCTCCTCAACACTGATGTTGTTTGATGTAGAAACGTTTGGTGATTCCGTGTCTTCAAGAGAATTTGGTGATATCATCAAGGGCACCAATTCAAATTGTTGAGATGAATGCAACTTCAGTGAATCAAACAACAGTTTCTCAAAGTGGGCGATCAATCCATTCAAAGTTGAAAATACTATTAAAATAGCAGTTCCCACAGGGCTTAAAAAGCCATCTTTACCACGTGAATGAGGGTCAAAAACAAAGAAATGACCTTCTTGCTTTGCAATTGCAACCGTTTGACCTCCACAGATGAGCAAACATGATTCCGTATTCTGGAATACTTTATTTAATCCGTTACAAATGCTTTGGGCTTCACATTCCTCTGTATTTGGTTTCAATAGTCCGAATTGTATTTGGCTATCCGACTGTTTGCAAACATAACCCTTCTCAGCATAAGATATGAATTCCGGTAATTCATTTGCCATGAGCATCTTTGGTTCCGTTTTGAGTGTTTGACATCGCTCCATGAACTTCAAATTACCATCTAAAATACATCCGTCGATATCATTTGCAGTCCATGTTTTTGCATTTTTGACGGTCATACGGACCAATGAAAGGAAGGAAATATATGTGCACTGTATTCCCGGACACTGAAATCGAGTATCACCTTGGTGTATGGTTCCTGATACGACTTTTTTTGATAAAGCTATTTGGCTGTTATTTGATACGTTCGGTTGTCCGACGCAGTTTTCAAGTTGATTTGGATTACGTTGGCATGAATCACTAATCACTGTATGCTGCTTGCGTTGCTTCGCAGCTTTCGACCTTTTCCCTCTTCGAGGCATTTTGTTTTAATCTTCGATAATTAACCGTGTTAAGATTGTTTGTTCCACTTAAGGACACAATGATTGATCAGGGCAAGATTCTGAGGCTTATTAAGGATGTTTGATTCTTTGTTTCTTAATATGATTCGCTATTTTGAGTTTCGTATTAGAGGTTGTCAGAGGTGTCACGATTAGGTTCACTGTATACCCTTATTTGGGTGACGCGTTTGATAAGTTGCATTCAGTTGATTGATTTCATGAAGATGTTATGGTTTGTCACGATTTATGCCATTAATACTCCACATGCACGTGACACGTTAGTGGAGGCCGCAGTTCGCACAAGTTTGCCAATATCATCCACCTGAACTGCAGTCAGAAAAGTGGAATCACCTCGCTTTCGGACGATAAAACCGAGGTCCAGCTTTATCGAACACCCCCTTTCTAGAAAGCCTATTGTGTGAAAAGGCTTTCAAAGTCGGGTCGGACTTTTGTTTTAGACTTTTAAATAGCAAATCACAAACTTGAGTGATTTGCAAGAATAGAACTCTTGCGCAATCGAATGATTTCAGCACGGTCGCATATGCTATTCTTTGTTTAAAGCGACTATTGTTTTGTCTTAACACGGGAAACAGTTGCTTGGTACAGTTGTTGAAATAGCAATACTCTTCAGGTAGAATATCCTATTGCATGGATTATATCGGAGGAGGAAATTCAAAGCAGTTGCACCGTTATCACAAGTGTTCTTTCACTAATAGAATCAATAGATATTTTTCAGTGAATACTTAAGTTTTGTTGTTGGTTCACCGTGAAGTATTTCTGGTTAACGCATTGGAAAATACTGTGTAATTGTAACTAAATCCCTTCTTTCTTCTTATGTAGCTATTTCAGGAAAGAGTTCACGCCTATCCTCAAAAGGACCAGCTTTGAATGGATCACTTCCTGATGAGATGAGAAGAAAGATGCTGATGAATCAATGCTCATTCACACCTGAAACAAAACAAACATTTGTTACTCTTTGTTATTATAGGTTGTTTCATAATGCATTCAAGCAGTCGTTGCACCAGTGTCGAAGATGAGAAGCATTATGAAACAACCTTATTCATTTCCCTTGCTGTGCCCAGAGAAACTTAAACTTTTTATAATAAAACTATAATAATTACAATTAAAAAATAATTATTCTTTATCGAACTAAACTTATGTGACTATTCTCCCTCGTACTCAAGTCACCAATTCTGAACAACAGGTTGGTTTATTTTGCACGCACGCGAAAGAACCCATTACTATAACACTTACAAGGACCCCCTTCCCTCAAGCACGCGTGCAAAACAAATAAACCTGGTATAAATTAAATCATCTATAATATCTACGGCGTCTATTTGCATTTAAAAGTTACAATATTTTTGGAAAATAAATAAAGGCACAGCTAGGGAAATGTTTATCAAACTGCCAAAGCTGATCCCTCACATCTCTTGCACAGCCTGAAAATAACAATACAATAGTACATGTATACCATTGAATGTTTCTTAATATGTTATGATATAGCACATTATCATACGTGTCTATAATATATATGTATATATCATACATTTCACTCATTATAAGCCCGTTAATAATTATATAGAAATACTATTAGTGCTTACAATTCTTTTCATACCAGAAATTAATTTTAGATTATGAACCCCAAGTAAAACATCTAAACTACTTTATACAGTTATCATTGTTTAAGTGATTTAAATGATTAAGTAATAACTGATATTATGTAAATGACCATGTTTTCGGTTACTTCACATCATTAGAAGTCGAGGAAACCCCTGACGCCAGGTCCTTCTTTTCTAAACTTCAAATTCGTCATTTCCTTGTAACCTAGAAAGTTAAAAGAATATATCGTTGAAACTGATTTGGTCGTCCGTTAATCAAACCACCTAACTAAACCTAGCCGACATGGAAAATGATTATTTAACATTAATCAAAAAACATAAAATTAATTTTCCTTATGAGAAAAATAATAAATATTAACATATTATCCTTATAACATCTTTATTACGAATATCTGTCAGTAAAAAAAGGTCAAAAGAAATATATTTCTCACAACGACTTTCTTACAACGTCTTTCTCAAACCGTTGCCCTTACATATTCGTCCACACAAGTAGTCCTCACAACGGCACAATATACAGGTAATCGTTCTGTGCCGCATGAATGTCCCAAAATATCTACAATTCGTCTAAGTTCAAACCCCTGTAATTTCGGCATTTTTCGTCGATCTAACTGAAACCTTTACATTGCACATCTGCAATATATATTCATTCCCTGTGTGAAGTTTCAGACCACTAGAACAGAGGCTTCATACCAATATGCCGCGGAAACAAATGGTGAACAAAAATCCCAAAATATCTCAATTTTTCTAAGTTTAAACCCCCGTTATTTCGACAATTGTTGGTCGACCAAACTGAAACCTCGACGTTGCACATTTGCAATATATATTATTTCACTGTGTGAAAGAACGCCAGGACAAAGGCTTCATACCAAAATGCCGCGGACAAACTGCATCTCAAATGTTAACAGACGGACAGACGGAATGGGGGATAGCAATAGCCCTCAGCCAAATTGATTTGCTGGGGGCTAGAAGCCCTCATAACTGAAGTTGAAATAATATAGTAACTTGAAGTATTATTACAATTAGGTGATCAGTTATTTAATGGAGTACACTTATATGAGCTTAAAGCAACAGCAAGATCACGTGATGTAAATAAAGTCGGCTATGATCTTGTATTATCGTTCACTTAGCTGAGGAGGCTGTTTTGGTTTCGTCCATGAAAAAAAAAACATAAATATAAAATATTGTTTTAAAGTGCTTACGTAAGCACAATTGCTTACATAAGCACAACTTGAAAAGACAATACCCCATAGATGTTTAAAAAAAAGTTTCATTCAAATCGGTCAACGATCAAGAGAGAAGTAGCGATTTTGCGAAAAGTTTACGAACTAAACAAATAAATAAATAAATAAATATATATATATATCAATAACGGCGAAGTGGTCGCACAAACCCCGGTTTGCTTCGCAAGCCGTGGCTAATAAAAGCAGGATTAGGTCGAATAAAAGATTTCACTTACCTCTCGATGGGCCCGTATGAACTCCCTCGTGTCGTTCTTTGCCCAAGTGGGAAGAACAACGTCGCCTAGCTTCACCTGACTTTGCTTCACACCTGTCAAGCAAACGAAAATTTAAAAGCGAATGATGTCATTGTAAATACCATCATTTATATCAATCAACGTAGAAAATTTTATGAAGAGATCCTCAACACATGTTTCCAAAAATATACATGGGGATGTTTTCCTTATTAATAGATTGAGTGGTCAATCGACTTTAAACTTCATTTTGGTCTATGGAATGTGACGACTAGTATCTTTTTTGAAAGTGTTGAGAGTTTTAAAGTGTGAAATTCAATGCAAAACCTTTTCAGTCTAAACTAGATCTACATCCCCAGGCACTAAATAAATTCCATGATAATCCTTACCGAGATCGTAGTTGTTTGCATTGTTCAAGAACTCTGGTAGATAGAAGAATTCGGGTATCAGTTCCTTGACGTCGGCCATGTTGTTTTGTGATGCCGACATATAGGCGTCGCCCACGCTGTGGAACATGCGGTCGGCGAGGTCAAAGTGACCACCCTGGGTTAAACAAAAAGGTACAAAAGTATATGAATTAATATGTAAATCATACAAAAACGTATACAGATACTGTACATTGTATGTAAATCGATAAAAATTATGAACATGCGGTCGGCAAGGTCAAAGCGACCGCCCTGAAAATACAAAAATTAATATAGACATATGAATCATTGCACAGCAATGCGTCATACTATTTTTTATAACAAAATAACAAAAATCAACGAGGACTGAACTGTCCTAGTTGGCAAATATGCCGGGATTATGTCCTCGATAGATTTCAGTCCTAAAACAGGATTGAGGCTCCTTTTCTGTATTGAAACTTAGTCAAACCGTCTTGATTTGCAACACAATTGCGGTAACGTCAGAAAGAACTTGATGTTAAGTGCAGTAAAGTACAGGAATATTTTACATTACACGTATGTCACATCATAATTTGATCAATATATATTAAATCGCTACCAAGATATGAGTGCTCTCACCTGCAGCCTAAGGAAATGTTGTGTAAACGGCTCCATCCGCACAAGGTACGAAGCCACGATCATAGCGGAAGAGTAGTGGGTGCCGTAATGGTAGGGAGGCGTCTCGCCTGCAATAAATCGGTAATAACATAATGTTAAGAATTGAATCGGTGATTGGTCCTTTGGTTGTGCCACTGTGGGAATTTGAACGCTAAAAGGAAGTTGGACACTGAATGTAGCATTTTGTTAAGTACGTATAAGAACACTATGTAATTCTATTAGCAAGTTAAACGTTTTATTAATGCAGTCGATAGCAGCTGCTAACAGAAACGAACAATACTGCTTTTTCGCGAATAATTGCTTCCTTCTCAAAGGTTTTATTTTGTTGCAGAATGTCAATTTTATTCAAAAGCTCTCTTTACCTTGTGGATCCTCCCAGTCGTTATATCGCTTCTCGAACTGCTTGAGCCGCTTCTCCGTTTGCGCGCCCATTGGCTTCGAGAGATCGCGGAACGTCTTGGCGTCGGTAAGATCCAGCTCCTTGACAACGCAGAAGACATAGCAACGTAAAATTGGATGAGGTTAATTGAAAACATAAAGCACAGGCAATGGACTAAACAATTAACCCTTATCTGTGCTCACAGTCAAAAGAGGATGTGGTAATTATTGTTAAGAAACAAGTTCAAAAGTTAAAATTGAAAACAATGTGGGGCCATGAGACAAAAGCTCATGTAACTTCCCAATTGCAAAGTGAACAATTTCTATTTGCCCTATTAGTATCATAAATAAATGCTGAGCTGCTATAACTAAAATGTACATATCAGAATTTTTTGGCATCACCACTTCATATCACCTGCTGTCCATTCCTCGGTATACTTGGTCATAGACAATCTAGCGCTGAATCAACTGTGAAATGTAAATACTAACATCTGATTGGTAGTAGGCGATCCAGGGAAACACTTTAATGGCGAGTTTTGTTTAACACTTTATTCGATTTCCGCTGTTTTTATCCACATCTGCTCACATCAGCATTTTCCTTTTCACTACGAGTAATGTAATCTAAGATAAAATGCTCACTTCGGATTGGTAGTCGGCGACTATCCAGGGAAACACAGGATACTGCATGAGGTCATTGTAGCTGCGACCAGCGAGGGTGTTGAGACACATCAGGTACTCAAAGTTACTAATCTCTCCGCGCTGAAAAAAAAGTAATGTTTTTCTGTGAATCAGTATTTAAGGTAGTCCGTTTATGGGATTTTTATGAATATTTGCCGAATAAAAAAATATATATTTGTGAAATAAAGACCAGGCTCGGCATGTGATTAAGTATTGACTAAAAAACGTTATATATTTTTTAAAAATAAGTTTATGCATATTTTTACATTCGGTTTTCTTGTTTTTTTTCTTAAATTGTGGCTTGAGACGATAACATAGGTTTTAAATTATAAGTTAATAATGACATCTCTTAAGATACTGGTGTCTAACCTGTTACTAATACTATGTGAAATATTCATGAATACTGTCTAAAAGAAACTGACCAGCCATCGTTCAGTGACGGACTTCTCCCCGATTAGACTGTGAATGAGTCCCGTCCCTGGTTCCACTTTGGCGCCTGACCTTTGACCTGACACCGATTCGGCCGCGCTGTCCGCGATGGCCGTTGCTACTTGCAGGAACCTGGCGATAAAGTGGAAACAATTAGAAATCGATGATTAATTAAATTTCAAACAATTAAATTAACATGATGAAGCATCGAATTTCTCCAAGTTCAATTGATACATAATATTTGAAAGAAGACATATATTCAAGACCTGGTCTATTATGAATGCAGCATAAAAACATGTTAACTTTAATAAGAATACGCTTAATAAAAAAAAAGTTTCATTTTAGCAGTCTACATGTTTAAAACATGTACATGTAGATCCCGCTTTGTTTGCAATGCCAATCGTTTACGAACATTTTCTTACCTTTATCTTTCTTATACACTTCTATTTTTTTACCTGGTTAACACTTTGTTTCTGATTTCCTTCTTTGGAAAGGCCAACAGGAAGTTGCGCCCGTCGGCCGAAAAGAGCTCGAGGCCCATCGGTTGCAACAGATAGCGCCGCTTGTGCACCTCGCGAATGTTTAATCTTATGTTATGCATTTATCATACCTAGTCAAGACCTTGTTCCGTATTTCCTTCTTTGGAAAGGCCAACAGGAAGTTGCGCCCGTCGGCCGAAAAGAGTTCGAGGCCCATCGGTTGCAACAGATAGCGCCGCTTGTGCACCTCGCGAATGTTTAATCTTATGTTATGCATTTATCATACCTAGTCAAGACCTTGTTCCGTATTTCCTTCTTTGGAAAGGCCAACAGGAAGTTGCGCCCGTCGGCCGAAAAGAGTTCGAGGCCCATCGGTTGCAACAGGTAGCGCCGCTTGTGCACCTCACGAATGTCCTCGTACTGGAACTTGAAGCACCTGGGGAGAGAAAAGGGGGTATGAATTAGAAACGGTTGAGACTTGTTTTTATCTTCTTTATTTTATGCACTAAGTGGTTTCAATGAATATACAGTAATTTTATTACATGTAGCGTGTATTTCGTTTCTTTTGAAATCATTTTTTTTTCTGAAAGACTTTAACCAGAGGTTTTAGCAATTCAACATCGACTTAGACTATCTAACCAAATAAAAATGATGCATGAATTCAACGTATACTTTGAACGTGTTGAAATCAGAATATAAATCTATAAATATAACTATAAATCAAACAAATATATTTTTTGTAATAATACAAAAAATAAAGGCACTTACTTGTTTTTCTGCGTGCTTTTCGGTCCACGACTCGAAGGTGGAATGATGGGCTCATGCATGCTAGAGAGGAAGAAACATGCGTAAAAATCAAATAAATATCAAGATAGAATGCGATCAAATATATGTCGAAATATGTTTAAATGAATGGGACAAAAGTAAAATTGATGGAGCGAAAGCTAGGATTTGAAGGCATCCGCAAGTAAACGGCAGTCATAGTTTGCTCTAATATTGAATTTCATCATATTATGCATTCTTACAAAATTCTTGAAAAAATAATAGTGCTGACTCATAAGCAGTTGCGAAAGTAAGATTGAACAAGATTTAACAGCTGGCTTGAATTCCAATACTCGTTTTAATGCACTAAAATTATATACATGTATATATAAACAAAAGAAATCCGAATGAAAATAAGCCATTCTAAATAGGACTTTATAATATAATCGCGAAATTATCATAAGTAATATAACAGTTTTGGAGATTATACTAAAAATGTGGCTTAAGAGCAACTTAGATGACATACTCTCCAATATGCGTATCCACATATGGCATTGGATCTTCTCTGCAAATCAAACAATCATTTAACTTGTGCTGTACATGTAATATCATGGAAGGATACTTTTTACTTAGCATTGAAATGGTAATATTATTCAGTGTTTTAAGCTACTGCTGATGATTTAAACATTATAATATATTCCTTTATAATTCTTAAATTGAAAATAGTGCTCTTACTCTTCTGGTAGACTGTCGATATCTGCGATCTCCTTGCTCTTGAGCAGCGTGAAGTTATCGACGATGTAAAAGTGGTCTTTGCCAAACAGAAGGAGACCCTCAACCGTGTCCAGGCCCTGGATGCGCGCGCATCGGAACATGTGGCTGATCTGCAAAAATGAGTGGAAAATATAAAATCGTAAGTAATATCTAAAGAATTCCAGTGATACATTTTTAATTATCCGATAAAATTTATATCAATTCTATTGACATATAAGAAAAGTTTAATGGTATAAATGTACATATAGGATTTTAGAAGTCTAAAAGTTTCTGGCATTAGAATAACTGTATGGTCGTTCATATCAAGCACTATTTCAATTGATATTGAGAGAGTAACGAGTTACCTATATTTGTTGGATTAATATTGGAATTTATGTGTGTGACTATCGCAAAAAACGTACAAATATAGTTTTTTTTATAGTCTTAAGTGTCTTTAAATTCAGAATCGTGAAACATAACCCATCAGCCAGACACTTAAACTATCAAAAATTATCAAAAAAAAATATACAATCGTCTTACCTTATCGCCCTCCTCTAACAGCCTTAACAGCGTCTGATTATCCGTCTTACTATCCCCACTCGGCTGCTCCGCTTGCTCCATGCCTGCTCCACCCCCTTCTCCCGTATTGTTAGCCCCGCCTTCGCCGGCGATGATTGACGTTTCCATGTCATTGTCGTTGTCATCTTGATCCAATGGTTTGTCGCTGGTTTGGCGGTGGAGGCGCGGGAGTAAGGATGGCGTGTTGAGGGGCACTGTAAGGGACAAAAATGAAGCATAATGGGTTAACTTATCGACATACATGTAAGAATCATAACATAATTGGGGTAACCGCTTGCCGGTTACTAATTATATTCTCAAATGAAGTATTAACGATATGACCATTATACTTGCTATATGATCTAGTTAGATC
>LQRL01090909.1:1989-12018 GCA_001703475.1 Hydroides elegans
CTCGGTAGGGAGTACGGAGGAAAAACAAGTCTCGTGGAGCGATACATTTATGACCGCTTCAGCGGCAATGGCGGAGTGCCATATCAAGCTGTAAGTATTCAATTGCATTTCTGTTCTATGTGATTATGATAAGTATTTCAATTCATTATAAAGGCTGAGGATCAAACCATCCTTTAAACCAGCCTTCAAGCCATATGCGTGTATTTTTCACGAACAAAAATCATTCAGGAATTATTTATTTGAAGATCATTTTAGGTAAAATAAATTCATATGATAAGTAGAATTGTCAAAGAATTGGATAAATCGATACTGTGATGTGTTTTTTGGAAGAAAAGACCATTATGCTTTGAGAATAAATATGAAGAATAGTACTCTTCATTTTCTATGTTTTTACTCTTTCAGACAATTGGTGCAGCATTTGGTGCAAAGAAAGTGGACATCGGTGGAAAACAGATAACGCTTGGAATTTGGGTTCGACTTTAATATTCATTTACATACTTCACATTGATATGATTTATGATGTTACAAACACTTTTTTTGACATATATAATTTGTTCTCTGAGAGAAAAAGCGGATATCAACATGTATATTTTCGGAACAACCCCAATATGTTTTATCTAGTTCTAACGAAAAAAGTGCAAGATTTCCATCATAAACATACATGCTATGGACACTTTTTTATCTAAGATAATTAGAGATCATAAAATTGTAACTCTACTCTTAACTACATATATCATATCTAATTAACTACATACACCAAACAAAACAAACATACTAGTCACTGTACTAGAGCAAAACGAAAAGTGACGAACAGAGTGTTGCACTATGTCTTGACAAATTGAAATGAAAACCAAAAATGAAATGTTGGTTGCTAGGATACAGCCGGAAGCGAGCGTTACCAGGCGATGAGTCGCATCTATTACCGGGGCGCCAAAGCGGCTATCGTCTGCTACGACCTCACTGAGCGCGAAAGTTTCGACAAAGCCAAGTTCTGGGTGGACGAGCTCACTAAAAACGGAGAGGTGAGGGAGATACGGATTTTTATTGTTATAGGGTCATGATATTGGGATTTATGACCTCAAACATGATAAATGATAAAAGAAAATAAACAGATTTATGTTTTGATTAGTTTGAATATAGTATACTAGTAAGTCAATTATACTGTTATGGTAGTTATATGGAATAATTGGTTAAATTGAAGCTGAGAAAAAACATAATCAAACCAGCTTTAAACTGGTTTATACATGTATATGCATTTAGTTTAAAGGGGGGTTTGAATGTAAGTTTGAGGGGTGTTTCAAACATGGTTTCCTGGTGCTATATACCAGAAATAATTTGCCTCATTGGAACCACAACCTTAAGTGGTTGGAAGCTTGGTTTCGATGCTTATTTGATCGATGTTGCCACATAGGCGAAGAATATCGGTGGTCCAGTGTCAATGTCGTAAATGTTTTTTCTTTTGGTTGTTGACAGAATTGCAAGATTTACCTGTGCGGGACGAAGAAGGACTTGGTCACAGCTGAGAACAAAGCGCATCGACAGGTCGACTATCACATGACTACGGACTTTGCAGATGGTATGGAGATGTCTTCTAAAGCCAATCGGTTGATTTATTGTTTTAAGTATTATACACTAAAGGGACCTCGGGAGGTTAATAATTATTAGATGGGACATAGGCTTTGCAGATGGTATGGGGGACCGCCTTCTGATCTCAAATTCATCTTTTTCGCTGATTATTTTATCATTTATTTGTTGTGTAAAGGGGGAAGATTAATCATTGTGACATCAGACGAAATCGTCATATTTTTCTGGGAAATAACATCGAACATTGAGAAAAAAATGGTCCCCTTTAAACAAATCTGTAAAGCGATTTAGAGTTTATTTGAAAAGCAATAATATAAAAATCTAGTTTGTTGAATAATTTGAGTTTGATTTGACATTATTATGAAACATGGAGACAAATTTATCGCCAGGGTAACCTCAAGATTACCATAAGTCTGTTTTCCTATTTTAGAGATAGGGTCTGAAGTATTCGAAACGTCCAGTAAAACCGGCGAAAATATAAGTAAGTGTTTGTTATATTATTATTGGGATATGCTCTTCCATTTTTCTGTGGCAGATTGTTTTTCGCTTCCATTCATTGAGTATGGTTTACTTTACAATGTAATCTCATTTTCATTTGTTAAAGATGCGAAATGTCTTAACCTTCATACCTGTATACTAGTATATGTTATTGCTTTACATGATATGGAGACATTTTAGTGAAGTATTCAAAATACGATTGTTCTATTGTGTATTCAACTGTAATCAATGAGAATTAAGACACATACAAACTATAGATATCATATTCAAGAACCACACCAGGTCGATGTACCTGTATTTTGATTAATATTTCTACCCCTTTTCCAACATTGCAGAAGAGATGTTCTTCAAAATAGCCTTAGACTTTTCCAAAGATGCCTCCAATTGGGATTCCTTAGGTATGCATTTATCTTGTAAAATATTTATTTCAGAATCGGTAAACCCTTTATTCAAATAATTCAGTTTTCTCAGTCTATTCAGTAAGTTCAGTTAATACATTAAATCAATTGACAAAAAAAAACACCCTCTGCTACGGAATAATCTAAACATATTAAAGTCAAGTCTATTTCGCTACTGTTTTGAAACATCTTTTACATATGATTTAACCATTTTTTGAAATGATTTGAAAGCTAACCTTAAAATGGTTTGTAGCTCAAAATTCTTTGAAAAACCATTGAAACCTAGACTCCTATTGTAAATGTTCTTGTTGCAGACGATAAAAGTGTTCAGATTTACGAAAAGGAAGAGCGGCATTCAAAACGCTTCGGATGTTGCTGACGAACAATCGAAACATCCTTTTCTTCCAGTCAATATATCAAACCAGTGCTTTCCTTTTGTCAGAGGGCGTTATGATGACTTTATGAGATGTACATTTTGTACATATGTTGTTGTTTTGTGGCGAAAAAGGACGCTTATGATTTATGAAGTATTAAGCTAGGGAGTTATGTATTTTAGTTGTTATAGTGTTTGGAGTTATTGTAAGATTCACTTTTAGTTCGAATTTATTGCTCTTTTCTGTTTAAGACATTAACATTTCGGTTTAAACATCAACATGCATATTGCGTTCTAATTGAAACTTAACTTATCTAATGCTTTAATGCTTTTTCTTGTATTTGTAAAATATATATAGTTATAAAAACGGCTATTCACGGCAACTATGTTGTGATTCAACACTATTTTTTAAGTTGAAAACAAGCATTAGAATATAAAAACCCGATTTTCAATGTCCAGTAACTAGCTGGAAACCAAACAAAATAGTTATAGTTCGGTCGGTATTTCCACAATCAGCAAAACGAATGTTCCACGCACATCATTTTAATATGTTTAAAAGGCGTGCCTGCAAATTGACTTCTAGTTGTTATACACGTGTACACATGAATGGTCTTCTTTAGGTATTATCTAGTCCGATTAGCGCTCATATCGCAATGAGCAGTTCACAGTTCATTACTAGTTAAATCGCCATGCGAGTGTCTTTTTTGCCTGGTTTCAACAAAAACAGATTTTTGATGAATAAAATGGCAAATCTCTCTTTCGGGAATGTTCTCTGTCTTTCATTTCTAAAGTGCATCTGTATTGAATTTTCTAATAAACTCTACATGTAAAACGGACTGCTATAGGTTAAGCTAAAGACATCGTGATCTTAGGTAAACGTTTTGCGTGTTGGTAGTTTTGATTATTTTTGGTTCTGGAGTTTATACGTATTCTCAGGCAACTTAAAAATGAGGATAACTTATGTTTCTGAAAAATGATGATAACTTATGTTTCTGAATATCTGTTTGATAGTCAAGCGCTCTTAGTGTTCTACCTTGCAAAGCTGTGATAAATGAAGCGGTTGTTGTGTACGTTTATCAGTTTTGTTTCATGGTTTCTTGTTAATGATTGTTTATTGCAAGCATAATCCCCTTCCACATTATGAGCCAGTTCCGTTCTTTGTAATCATGATGTTAACATTTAATCTGATTATGGAAAAAATAGTTTTAACTGTTGTATATGTTGTAAATCGTTTTGCTATTGGTAGATTGTATATTCATGTCGCATTTAATACAATATAATTTCTGGGTGGTTTATACTTGATATTAAGGCGTTATTATTGAGTCTTGTAGGTCAATGATACGAGAAAAACAAGGTAAATTATATTAAGCACCCGACCTATAGAAGTCGTCGGGCGCCGAATAAAGTATGCCTTGCTATATGCGATTTCTATCATGGTTTCCTTTGGGGAATCATGCTTTCCTGGTGCTCTGATTATTTTTGACGACCAATTAAAGGTATTTGTATTCAGTTGTTTTAATATAGTTTCCTCCTGCTGGTTGTATTCGCGTTCGAACAGCTTCGAATCGCATTAATAATTAAATGTGAACATTTCAATAGATTAACTGTAATAGCATAAGTTATTTTAGGCTTGCATAAAAATCCAAATATTATTGCACATATTGTACATATTAAAACGTATGATTATATCATAATTTTTGTTTAAGCTTCAATTTTACTTCTACATTTTTGTCATATCCCATCATCATATTTTAAACGCAAGCTGTATCTCTAAAGCTAGGTTGGAAGTTGCCTAGAGTGTTAGCATAACCAAAACTTGAAATTTGGCGTCCTAATTATAATAATAAATGTTAATCAATTGTGTACATACATGTATCGTGTCTCACCATTTAATTATGAGGTAGCGTGAGAAATTGACATAGTTTCTAGTATGTCCGTATGGTTTCTTGCCTCAATTGTATGTATATTTTTTTTGATATTTCATACAATTATTTCCCTTCGAGCTTAAGAGCTGTTACAATATTCAGTTCATGTTCTTAAGGCATTTTGTACATGATAGTTTCATTGCTCGATCATTGTTGGTTATGAATAACACCGCATTGCTCATTGTTTGTGATATTATGATAAAAAATAAATAAATAAATTATCAATAATAATACAAAATGTGTTTTCGTTTATTTTGATGTTTTTTTTTTGGACAAGACAAAAGGGCATATTTGATTAACAACTTGATGAGCTCTACTTAGTCGGAACTTATGTGAATAACTCAATATTTAAGGTAAAACTATGCTTTTCGCAGGAAGGATTAGATTGTAAAGTCGACACTGATGTAAATATGATTTTATACTTAGTTACATTTAGTTAAATTTGTTTTGAGCGCAAGACAACGGATCAATGCAAAAAACAGTAGAATTATGCGCCGATGGTTTTTTTAACCCAGCTTTCGTGAAACGAAAACTGGGTTTGTGAGATCGGTCGGTGTCGTCCGCCGTTAGTTAGTTAGTTAGTTAATTAGTTAGTTAGTTGTATAGTAAACTTTTTCATGGAAACCTATCTCCTCCCACAGTTTTGGTCGTAGAGTTTTCAAACTTTAACCAAAGCTCCTTGATAGTACCCTCATACCGGCTTGTGCTTTATAGGACGATTGACCCTCTTGGCTTACCATGGTGGACTTCGTAAAAACCGCCAATTTGGTCTTCTATATAGAGAAAAACTACTTCCTCTTGAAACTATCTCCTCCCACAGTTTTAATAGTAGAGCTTTCAAACTTTTACCCAACCTTCTTTATGGTACCCTCATACCGGCTTGTGCTTTATAGGACGATTGACCCTCTTGGCTCACCATGGTGGACTTCGTAAAAACCGCCAATTTGGTCTTCTATATTGAAATAACTACTTCCTCTCGAAAATATCTCCTCCCACAGTTTTAATAGTAGAGCTTTCAAACTTTAACCCAACCTTCTTTATGGTACCCTTATACCGGCTTGTGCTTTATAGGACGATTGACCATCTTGGCTCGTCATGGTGGACTTCGCAAAAACCGCCAATTTGGTCTTTTATATAAAGAAAAACTAATTAATCTCTAACCTATCTCCTCCCACAGATTTGACAGTAGAGCTTTCAAACTTTAACCCAAGCTCCTTTATGGTACCCTCATACCGGCTTGTGCTTTATAGGTCGA
The DNA here is from genome assembly GCA_001703475.1 of Hydroides elegans. Lineage (NCBI taxonomy): Eukaryota > Metazoa > Annelida > Polychaeta > Sabellida > Serpulidae > Hydroides > Hydroides elegans. The sequence goes on from LQRL01090909.1 coordinate 8,023, forward strand.
TTGACCCTCTTGGCTCGTCATGGTGGACTTCGCAAAAACCGTCAATTTGGTCTTCTATATAGAGAAAAACTTATTCCTCTCTAATCTATCTCCAACCACAGTTTTGATAGTAGAGCTTTAAAACTTTAACCCAAGCTTTTTATGGTACCCTTATACCGGCTTGTGCTTTATGGGACGATTCACCCTCTTTGCTCGTCATGGTGGACTTCGTCAAAACCGCCAATTTGGTCTTCTATATTAAGAAAAACTAATTCATCTCTAACCTATCTCCTCCCACAGTTTTGACAGTTGAGCTTTCAAACTTTAATCCAAGATCGTTTATGGTACTCTCATACTGGCTTGTGCTTTATAGGACGATTGACCCTCTTGGCTCGCCGTGGTGGACTCCGCCATTTCCGCCCATTTTGTCTTCTATATAGTACAAAAAAGACTTAAGCCCATTCCGCATGATCATATACCGACTGCTATCGGTAAGACAGGTCCTATGGCGTGTATTATATACACGACCAAACCTGCCGTAAGCAGAAAGGTTAGTCATGCGGGGGCTTGTGTCTTGGCTGATTGCGTCATCTTGTATCCAATGGTGGACACGCGCATTTTTTCCCATTGACGCATACCTACACGTTATTGATTTTTATGTCTGTTGATCTTATTGTTTGTTTAGATCACAGCTGTTACACACCAGACCGAATAGCTCAGTCAGTCGTGTGTCGGCTTCATGATCAAAAGATCGTGGGTTCGATCCTGGATTCAATTAAAAAATATTTTTCCCTCAGAAAATGTCAGAAATAATATTCTCAATTATGGTGCCAATAGAAAAAAAAACATATCCTATCTGAAAGTCTTTGATTTGATATAATAACCGGGTCATAATGTACTCATACATATTGTTTATATGTTCATTCATATCGCGTATGGGCCTGTAGCTCAGGGATATAGCATCGTAGTCATGGTCATAAGGTTGTTGGTTCGAATCCCAGCTTGTACAACCTATTCCTTTTAATGATGCTAAAATTATGAAAACAATTCTAACAATTGTTATTTATATGCAGATGTTTAAACAATTAGATACCATGACTTTTTTTTTACCCAAGTATGCATTCACACGTATCTGTCTTTTTTAAATAAAAATTAACAAAATGCGCTTGCTAGCACTTAAAAGAGGTTACGTCATATCTATGACCTAAAGCTGGGTCATTGTCCTTGACAATCTTGTTTTATATTAAGGCGCCCAAGTGTCGGTGGCCGAACCCCTTCAAACTGTCTCACTTCCCAGACTGTAGCCCTAATTGTTTGTGAGTAATCCTCCAAATAATTTTAGATTTGTAAACTTTGGGCCTTGCGATTATATAGCTACATGCATATATTAAGTAAATGGAGATTAATATTTGGACCCAGGAACTTATGTTTATATGTTTATATTGTATTCATTATCTCACTAAGCTTGTTTACACTTCTTTTCAAGAATTCGGTTAGTGTTCGCCTTTTATTGAGACTATAATAATGTACATAGGTATATGAGCTGTCAGCAAAATAAATTAAGTCAATTCTAAAACCAGTGCAATATAAACTCTGTTTTTTGATTTTTTTTTGGTACCCCACAATCTGCTCGCAATAATATGTGGTTGATTTCGAGAAAGTTTTTCTAGCTTTGAGATTAATGGAAAACCTTTTTGAATAATTCCTGACTTGGTTTAGATCTATAATTAATGAGATTGATTATTCGAAATCGATTAATATTGTAAATAATTGACTTATTATCTTTTATTTGTTATAAAGGATTAGTAATTTTCCTTTTATTGAAAATGAGATATATATTTGTTGTTCATACTAGTTGTTTGAGGGTGATTTTACTATTTTAAAAACATTTATCGCTGGGTGCCCTTCTTATATGTATAGTTCATGAAAACATCGCAAAAGTGTGATGATTAACATATAATTATCTTATATAAACAATACCATAATATATAATTCATAACTCCCCTAAATCACCCTTAAGTCATATTGAATATGAAGATAATATTTTTGCTGGGCGCTTTATCCATAACAACAATAACTTTCAATATTACCTAAAAACTAATGAGAATACAACTTGTTTATATAGTGTGATGCAGACCAATACCGGCCGAAGCCCTATCCAGATCTTGAGGCGCCGTGTTCTATGTAATTTATATTTATAATAAAGCAGATATAAGGGTTAACATAATCTGACTGCGCATTTTTACCGTCACCAAGTACACGGTGCCTCCAATCTCTCGCATTCAGAGACTTCGCATAGTTAGGCCCTGTAACAAAATGTTTTACAGTAGAGTCTAAGTATAAGTTTTATGTATAAAGTGGACTCTTTGCAAAATGAGACTCCCAGTTGTCGCTTCTACAAGAATCTCGGTCAGAATGTCTCCGGACATCATGCCTCAGATGTTCGCAACAAAGGACATATTTGCCCGGGTCTGTTTGACCGGATGACGTGTTTCACACATCATATTTATGCAAAACCAGCAACGTGTAATATATATAGACTGCACATTAAAAATGTATGAAAATTATGATATATAACCTTCTTGGTGACTTGAAACCTGTAGCACCAGAGAGTTCTTATTTTACATACCATGTAATAATCTATAATGCCAACATCGATAAAAAATCTAGGTTATATACCATGCACCGAACCAGTGCCTTTAAATATACAATACACTTGACCTCACTTAATGACTTGAGACATAAAAGTCGACATATAAAAAAAAACATAAATTGTAAATATCGTATGGTACCATGAAATACCATGACTCGATAATAGGAAATTAATAACTTGAGTGAAAGTCAAGAAAGAAAAGATATTTCATGAACCGATACATTTTAAAAAATTTTCACCTTTGGTTTATTTGTATTGTATAAGATGACTAATAAAAGTGTTAGAATTCGTTTTACAGTTTAAAAGTTTATATTACATATTAAATTATATATATTATTCAAATGATAAAAAAAAGATAAATTGATGTGTTAGTTAAGTTGGTAAGTTAATTCCTTAAATCATCTGAGAAAGACCATAAAACTTACTTTTTTAGATTCTAGATTCTTCCTTGCCAAGGATTCCTTGTTTTGGAACTTTTGTGTGCTATGGCCGGGTGTGCTCCGCCAAGGTCTTGGCCCCAAGTAACGCTTGAGCGATGCTTGAACATTGGTTTAATTTCCTACCAAATGCCATAAACTGATATATTGACAATTACTAATTTAAAGCCCATTACTATCAATGATATTGACCAATAAATAGGCATGTACCAATTTATTAACTTGTTATAAACATGCTTTTTAAGCAATATCGTAGCGCAGCTTGAGGCTAACACCGCGGAGTGCAACCGGCCAGTGTTGTCAGAACGAGGCTCCAGCAGGCAAGGAACACGCGTGAACGCCGCGGTCCATCATTGTCCCTCGATTTTAAGTCTTAAAAAGAACTTGTCCAAAACCTCAACTCGAGCAGAGCAGTTTTCTCTGCAGTTACCTTTAATGATGAGTTTTGTAAACGTCTTCTAACTTTGTTATTAATCATTATTCAAAATTAAAAATCAATGTTCATATTTGTTTGGTATTTTTCTTCACGATTATATCAGTTTTATATCCATTTGTTTATAAATCAATACCCTTATAAGCCCATGATTCAGAGAGAGTGAATGGTATAAAATTTAGTGAAAATATACCCCGTGGAGCTACAGTCCAAAAAGCTGATGCATCGGTTTTTGGTCCATGTAATCAAATGGAGTGGTGAATTAGCGAAACCCCAAGATCCCAATGTATCTATAGAATTATAATGTCCATAGAATTATAATGTCCATTCTGTCTATGCTTGGGAAACTTTAAACTGACTCATTTCTATTTAGCATTTAACGTCACTTTGAAAAGTTGTGACGCGGAAGGTCACACGTGGTGGCGTAAACCGTCCCGGCAGGGAACTACTTTCGGGACTGAAAATACTCGCCCCATTCCTGCTCTGACTCTTGA
>LQRL01090925.1:0-26765 GCA_001703475.1 Hydroides elegans
TATAGCAAATTATATAAATGTATATAAATTATTTAAAGATGCAAACAATATATATGTTACCGCCAATCTGTGGTCCTTAGCCGATCTGTAGTTTGGCTAAAATGAGTTAGCCAATCTGTGTCATACCACAGATTGGCTGGTTCAATGAGCCAATCTGCAGATCGGCTAGAATTTTCCAGCCAAACTGCAGATTGGCTGAAATGGAGACATAATTTTTACCACAGATTGGCTAAAATATTCAAATTAAGTCTTCATGGTGGTTTTTTCTTATTTCTTAAAACTTCAACTAATACCATTTTATCAATGGATATTTTTATAAAAAAAATAATATGTTTAATCATTCTCTCATCATAAAATATCTTAGTTGGAATTGTTTTTGTTTTGGTGCTGATTTCGATCATCTATTAGGGGCTGGTGTGTTCGAATTGCAATTATATCAAATGGTTGATTTAATATGTCTCTTTCATGGATTGATCCTTAATTCGCTTATGCTGGTTATATGCGTTACGCAACTGAAGTTTCTTTGATTAGTATAGGTTATTCGTTTTGTGAGGGCAATATGAGAATTACCAACCACGAGACGCAGTCGAGCAGGTGTAATTCGAAGATAGCCCGAGTCAAACCGGATAACCTATACTAATCAAAGAAACTTCAAACCGGCTTATTTCCAGGTTTCTTAAGAAATTGAAGGTTGCTAATTAGCGACGATCCGTAATTGCAATTCATAAGTCGAGCCTTTTGCTATTACATGAACAGCTGTTTGAGTAAAGAACACAGTGTTTAAATAGATCAACAGACAGGATTTCTGTCATTTTACGATTCGTGTTTAGGGTGATCACATCAATAAATGATTATCATGGGTATCTAAAGCGTCTTCGTGTTTAAGTGCTGATAAATATGCTTGGAAAAATATATAGAGTATATTATAAAGAAATAGAAGATAGAACAATTTATAGACAATAACAAAATAAGATTGGATAAAAAACGTCGCTGTACACGTATCATTTAAGGGTCTGGCCGCATGAATTGTTTTTCATTAGAAACTGTGCTTTTAAAAGATTTATTTTAAGTGACTATATGCCGCATTTCTCTTGAATGAATAAGCAATAAACGCTTTTGGTTTCAATTGCTTAAACGGCCTGGTCATATTGGTAGAGTTCCGGGATTATTTTTCTAAAAAAAACACCATCTTCAAATTTATTTCTTTTTGGGCAATCTAAACTCAACTAGCTTCTTAAAAAGAAGCGCGTGGTTATGTATAGGTTATTCGTTTTTTTTAGGGCAATGTGAGAATTATCAACCGCGAGACGCAGTCGAGCAGTTGTAAAACGAAGATAGCCCGAGTCAAAACGAATAACCGGCTTTTTTTCCAGGTTTCTTAAGAAATTGAAGGTTGCTAATTAGCGAGGGTCCGTAATTGCCATTCATAAGTCAAGCCTTTTTGCTAAAGAACACAGTATTTAAATATATCAACAGACAGGATTTCTGTCATTTTACGATTCGTGTTTAGGGTGGTCACATCAATAAATGATTATCATGGGTATCTAAAGCGTCTTCGTGTTTAAGTGCTGATAAATATGCTTGGAAAAATATATAGAGTATATTATAAAGAAATAGAAGATAGAACAATTTATAGACAATAACAAAATAAGATTGGATAAAAAACGTCGCTGTACACGTATCATTTAAGGGTCTGGCCGCATGAATTGTTTTTTATTAGAAACTGTGCTTTTTAAAAGATTTATTTTAGGAAACTATAAGCCGCATTTCTCTTGAATAAATAAGCAATGAACGCGTTTGGTTTCAATTGCTTAAATGGCTTGACCACATTGGTAGAGTTCCGGGAATTCCGGAAAAAAACACCGTCTTCAAATGTATTGCTTTTTGGGCAATCTAAACTCGACTAGCTTCTTAAAAAGAAGCGCGTGATGATGTTCTGATTAAACTAACTCATAAGGAATACATTAGACATGATTTGTGTGACAAAAAGCTCGAAAACGCTTCCAATGTGACCGTATACTAAGGAGGCCTTTGAAAATTTGAGAAACTCAGAAACGCTTTAAATGTGTCCAGGCCCCTAGCACTTTAATCCTTGTCACCGATAGTGACATATGTGTCACAAAGTACTCAATTAGTCATCCATTGTTTCTCGGGAGACAACCCTGCTTTAGTTATTACCCGCTGAAGCAGGTAATTAGTTATATACTAAGAGTCAAAAGTACGGAACATTATGTTTGAAACATTCTACAACTAACATGAGAAAATATTTATTTTTCAAACAATAAGATAATACAGATATTGTATCTTGGTTATACTTTCTGAAATTTTCAGATCAATTGATAAACATTTAATGTGAGTAATGAGCACGTAAAGCACACAGGGGTCGAAATCAAAAGTCACACTTACGCATATCACTGCATGCATTGCCATTTAAACGCCAAGGTACCCCTATTACAACATGGCTCTATGGTTTCCATGCATAAATCAAACGTACACAGTAATGCTTATTTTATTTTTATTAAAGGAAAATAAGCTTACCGGGAAATAAGTTCTGATTAAACTTACTCATAAGGAATACATTAGACATAATTTGTGTGAAAAAAAAACTAGGAAAAGCTTCCAATGTGACCGTATACTAAGGAGGCCTTTGAAAATATGAGAAACTCAGAAACGCTTTAAATGTGTTCAGGCCCTTAGTACTTTAATTCATGTCACCGATAGTGACATATGTGTCACAAAGTACTCAATTAGTCATCCATTGTTTCTCGGGAGACAACCCTGCTTTAATTATTACCCGCTAAATCAGAGTAATTAGTTATATATTGGCACTGAAAGAACAAAGGAAAATAAGCTTACCAGGAGATAATGATCATTAAAGTTTTCCTTTCAATCGCATTTCTTTACCTCTTGTCATAAATTGAGTACGTTTGCTATTGGATCAATTATAAATCCGAGTCGAGTTAATCGGAGTTAACCCTGTCACAAAACTTCCCATGAAAGGTACATAAAGGTACATACTCAACTCGGATTAATGATTGATCATATAGGGAAAGTCAACAATATACGACAAGAGGAAATATAATTGCAATTGAAAGCTATTTTTGAGATCCTAAATTAGGAAGCTCTGATTTCATATAGCATAATATCAAGCAAATATCATTTACAAATATTTCATTAAGAAAGGGTACTCAATAATCATTCGTTTTAAAGAATTACAATAGATGATATCAATCTCTATTAATTATATCAAAATGGAATTTTGTCACACACTATGGTGAGATTTAGCAACACTAATTAATCATTAGTTACAACAATAAATCTGATGTATAAAATCATAAATTACAAAAGGAAAACTCTGATTAGAATTTTCAGCCAATCTGTGGTAAAAATCATGCCTCCATTTCAACCAATCTGCAGTTTGGCTGGAAAATTCTAGCCGATCTGCAGATTGGCTGATTGAACCAGCCAATCTTTGGTATGACACAGATTGGCTAACTTATTCCAGCCAAACTTAAGATCGGCTTAGAACCACAGATTGGCGGAAACATATATATATATATATATTAATTATTTAAAGATACAAACAAAGCTCCATAGAAGAAAATATATTAAACGTTGAATTCAATCACATTTTGATACATTTTGCTCGTAATATAATATTTTGGGGAAAAAGCATTTAAAATGGTTTTAAAATCAAACTCGATTTCTTTAAATTTCAAACGTCTTTTCCTGTTATAGTTCACATTTGATGTTCGCTTCTTTGTGCAAGTGATTCAATGATAGGTTGCTATGGAAACCTAGTTATTCCCAATAAATTGCAGCAAAAGAGAATTAATATTATTTTGATTATCACTTTAGAGTGTTCTAAATGCTAAAGCTTTGAAAGTTAAGGAAACAATTTTTGTTAAACATTTAAGAATAAAATTTATTTATAAACAAAAACGGCACCCAACGTTACGAATATTAAGTAAATGGTACAAAGCAAAATATATTTTACCATCATTATAAAACAAAATAAGCAGCTGGAAATGTCTTAAGCAATTTAAAATGATCAACTTGATCCGATTAATGTGTGTCATAGGTATGATACCGAGCTATGTTTTTATTCAGATGATATTAATGATTATTAAGAATGATGATTTATTTTGACTATAAATAATATTCAAATAGCAATGACAGTATATAAATAAAAATGATATGATATGAGAATAGTCACTAAAATTGGACTGATTTAGCAAAGTATTTCAGCGAAAGCAGGTTATATAAATATAAGTTAATCCGAACTCCAGTTCTTCCCATTTGCAATTTTGAACAATTGTAGTATTGTACAATTGAAAATTAGTGAGGATTAACTGATCGTTTCAAAATGTCTACCTCATAATATTTTACGCAAATAGGTCAAGTGTATTTGTGCCTGTATATATGTATTGGTCGCTCCATTTTATTCAAATTCGTTAAAATTCTATAAAATAGACCTTGTGGTCTCAATAAAATATTCAAAGAACGTCTTCATATCAATTTTAAATAAAATTCGATCGTCTAAAACCTATTTATTGTTAATTATCAAATACAATAACAGATGACATCATTCCAATTAACAAATAACCATTTCAAAATGTATTGATTAAAGTGTATATAGCATTGATTTGTATTACTAATCAATTGAGCCGAAGATCCGGTTTTGAAATATTTTCAAACAATGTGTTATTTCATTTTAGATCGATCAGAAAGATTTTATGACTACCTTTTGCGGTTCTAAAATGTTCATGGCACCGGAAATGTTTGAGGTTTTTGTAAAATATGACGAGTCGGTGGATATATTTGCTCTTGCCCTGGTATTTAAAACCATGTATGAATTTAAGAAACAAAGAGATATGAAGCCGAAAGTTTCAGGTAAGATTTTTTATGATGAATGATTTTGTTACGTTTGATAAAAAAGAAGTAGTAAAAAATCTTACAAAACCTTTTTGAAGCAACAACATCACTTTGAGATTTAATATGTTGATTATTGTGATACTACTGACCCAAAAATAGTTTACAGATACGTATTTTATAGGAAAATGAAATAGACATGTATATCTTATATGTGAGAACGAAATCTGACGCACATGTGTAAAGAAAATAGTTACAAAATATTCGTTTGATGTTTTTGAATGAATAAAAGCGTATTATTAAGCAGATGAAAAATAAGATATAGTAATTTCTAAAAGCTTTTATCAATGTTATGTTCTGAAAGCAATGTTATAAACAGTGTATTGATGTGCTTGTTGTATTTGCATTCGTTGCTTGTACAAATACAACAACGAGTATTCTATGGTTCGGTATTAAGATGATTAGCAGTCATGTATAAAGCGAAGGACATATAGCAATATCATAAGTTAAGTTACTTAAATGTACCTTTCAAATTTCAAACGATCAAGACTTATAAGGTTTGACCAGTTTTATCACATATGCTAGCTTTTCCAAAATTATTAACTAAGGTATTCAAAATACCATAAATTGAAATCTGTCTTTTAAGAATTCAAGAGTCCCACTAGAGTCTCTAAGGTATTTTACACAATGGTTATGCGGTCTTTAATCTTGGGTTTGAAGGTGTCAATAAATCAGGCTACTTTCAACAGCGTAGTTTTGGAAGCATCTTCTCCATAACAACTTTAATTTGGAACTGGCATAACATATATATTAACGTAATTTTAAAAGAAAATATATAAGCGGACAAAAATAAAAAGAATTGATCATGATTAATATTTGTTTTAATTCATAGATCCCTTGAATATATTATTGCACAACAAGGGATTAAATTCTAAAAAAAAAATAATGATTTTATAAAATGTGAAAAATCTTAAAATTAGTTTATAACCTTATTTCATCTGTAAAACAATACTGTACAGACAAAATCTTGACTTGTTTATGATATCTTTAGATTATTTTAACCTGAATTTGCTTATTGTTATTGTAGATCGTTTTTCAGATTATATAATAGCAATTTTTGACCAAAACACCTAATGCATTCAGACAATAGTTTATTTTAATGATTAAATTACGTAAATCCATACATATTTGCAATTACTAAATTATTATATAGTCTATTGTGTAAATTGACCATTAATTAATTGTACACTTAACTATTTCGCATAATGATTCTGGCCCATGCACATGATATCCATCTTAATACCGTATATGTATTTGTCTATTGTATTTTACATTGTGTCATTATGAAAAAACCGACTATCCGACCATGGGATAATTAGTAACCAATTGTAAGGCTTCAATGTCATATTGTGATATTTCTAAGTTAGTTTTTACTTCTAAAATAAGGTGTACCTGACGGTATGGCATTAGGTCAAGCAATCAACGCCAATCTTCCAGAATTGGATATTATGCCACATGAAGAGGATGACAATGGCACTGAGAAACACTTCAAAGATATCATATTGTTGATGTCCAGCAAGTCTCCTGAAGACAGACCGAAATTGGTTTCTGTTAAAATAAACCTTCACAGTCTAATCGGTAATCATTTTATTAATATTTTAGTGCAAACTTTAATCAATTTTTAAACTGACATTATTATGTAAAATATAATGTTTTCATTTCATATCATTTTTATTTCCAAACTGGTGTTAAAGACGAGGCTAAAGAAAATGCTGAACACATACTGGAAGAAGAAGAAGAAGCAACATTCAAGCCGGTAGATCATTTGTTATTAATATGAATCCTGCCTTGCTAATTTTAATAGATTTGTTTTTTTAGTTCATCAATTTATTAGACACTTATTTACTTACGGTTTAGCTTTGATATTATAAATTTTGTTATACTATGTTTTTGTTATGCAATAGTGTGTTTTAATATTTGATTCGAATCTATTATTTCATGCTTTAATATCATGAAATGTACCACTTGTCTTGTTTCTAAAAATCAATTTTATTTATTTTATCATATCTATTTATGTTTCAAAATTTATAACTTTATCTTAAATAGGTGGCTTAGCTTTCGCGTTGGCAGTTAAAATTACCTATTCCATTGTTGTTATCACATAGTGCAACTTTGTTCACATAGCTGCATGCAAAACAATCTTTGAGTCAGTAATTAGCATGATATACTGTCATGATACACTATTGTTTTCGAAAAGTTGTCTGTTTTATGACAGACATGCGCTAAAACACCGGAAAAATTGCTGATCACATGGAACAAAGTGTTTATCAAATATTATGCGCAGGTCAAATGTCAACTACATCCATTTTTGTAAACAGATAAATTATTCTCGAATGAAATTAATGTATTGTGATTAGAAATATTCGCAGTGCCAATATCTAAATCAACTATGGTTCAACGTCACAGTTACAATATTTATATTTTTCTTTCAAATTTTTGTTTTATATCAATAAAGGAAACATGGGAAGAGTCTATGCAACTTGTGACATTTAGAAAATCAACTGATCTCGATGAAACAATGGAAATCAATGAGGAAACATTGAAAGCCTTACAACGCGTTACACAACCACTTTCGGTCATTGCTGTTGTTGGTCGTTTTAGGATAGGAAAATCCTATTTTCTTAATAAGATGGCAAAACATGACGGGATCTTTAAAACCAGTCGAAAAATAAAACCTTGTACCAAAGGCATTTGGGTTTGGGTGGCTCACGACAAGCATAATGCTCGTAACGTTATACTGCTTGACACTGAGGGTCTGTTTGATCCCAGCGTGGAAAACCAACAAATAGGAAACAAGCTTTTCGCTCTAGTATCATTTTTGACGACAAATATTGTCATATATCACAAGGATCACATAGACGCAGCAATTACAGACGCATTGAAATATCCTTCTATTTAATACTGAACCGATTCTGAAATTTTCATTGCTTTATGTTCTCGTTTTTCTTAAATGAAATTAGATTCCAATTATATCAAATGACACTTAAACATAATAGCTTACCATAAATTATAAATGCATAAATAAGAATGACAGTATAATGTCGTTTAATATTTCCTTAATATATACACTGATGTTGTTAAATTCATAAACAAAACCGTGTCTGAGTTTGAACATCCAATGATGACTGTGGTATCCAGAAATTGGGATTACGATCTGGAAGGAATGACAGAAAGAGAATATTTGGAAGATGTTTTAGAAGTACGTATTATGATTTATTACATTCACGTTAATGTTAATCAAGGAGATGGCGTGTATCGCTTTATATTGCATAGTTATGCATTTTCCATTGATTAGCGTCGATTAAACTTTAGACGAAATAAATAATATTGTTTTTGATAGTGATTTGATAGTGAAGGTTTGAGTTGTTATCTATGCAATAATGAAACATGTTAGTTCAAAGCCGTTACAATTATTGGTTTAAGGGCAAAACACAAATTCGGGAGATATTTCCCATCAGGAACTGCTATTTATGTAACGATGGTGAGATAGAAAATATCGCGGATAAAGTATTTACGGAAACACCAACACTGCCGCAAAATCAACCAAACAGTGATCATCGTATGTATAAATGATGAAAATAGATGTTGATCTAATATTCAATAAAATATTTGATAAAATATTTTTATATTCATTTATGAACTTATTTTGGTGAATAATTAACATAAGTGATGAAAATATTTCCTTTTAAATATTTCAAATAGATCATTTTGAAAAACTGTTTATATTCTTTCAATTGCCAGCATTGATCAAAATCAATCAACTGCGTGTTTAAGCGTTGAAAGTATTTTTTAATTCATAATATTGTAAATAAATTATTTTTAAACCTTTTCCTTTTCGTTTATAGAGTCAATAAGGTTGTATAACTATTATTTAGATATGACCAGGTAGATCTTCATCCATTGCAACATCATTTATTTTTCAGCTTTTAAAGAGAGGTTGGAATGGTACGCCAAAAACCTCAACGAGTTCAATGGAAAATATTTCTTGACATGGAAATGCTTTGAGGAGGTCAAAAAAGGCTTATATGAAAACCTTTCTACCAAAGTGGCTTTGTTTGCATCAGCAAGAAAGGAAAACGAAGTACCAAAGACTGCTGACCAAGTGAAATCTCATTTTCGGAACGACGAATTAAGGCCAGAACTGGTAACAAGCATAGAAAAAGAAATCAATGATGTTTTGCTTGCAAAGGTTAGTAAAATATATAACACTGCTTTATACAGATTATAGATATAACTTTTTCCATATATTTGTGCGATTTTAATCAGTAATATTCTCCATTTCAATATGCGATATGGATGATAAAAAGGCTGTTTCGAGTCGACTTTTCATGTTTCGCTAATATGTATTGCAAAGCTATAAATCCATGTCATATACTAAGATAATGCTATGAAATCAATGTGATCTTAATAATGTAATTCTTTGGCCACTCGCCATTTTTTTTAGATTTAAATATCAATTAATTAAAAAATGTCTCTTTTTAATAAAGAATTCAGACTAAATACAATGTTGCACGAAGCCCTTCAATCTATTTAAATCTAAAATAGTAATGTTTATATGTTTCTTCTTTGGAAACGATTTGATGTTGCAGCAATTGACCGAAGAAACTCTTTACAGCAAGAAATTTGAAATGATCGTAACAACGCATGTAAATCGGGAATGGGAAAAATTTTCTAAACATCTTTTAAAGCCTATCCTGTACTATTGCAAAGGTACTGTTTTTTTGCAAATATCAAGTTGAAAATATCTTATTTCAATTATTCAAGGTAAAACACGTGTAGCTTTGACTTGAACTCAGTAGTTAAATTTTTTACATTTTATTGAAAATGTTTTTTTTCTGAAATAGTTGTATGGATATAATCGAATTCCAAGGAACAACTTCTCTGCTTGCCAATATCATAAAAGATAATAAACTACTAATATTATACTTAGACTATATTTTTCCAAGATCTATTCAGCTTAGATTCAAAATCCAATTTTCTTGGACCATACATAGAATAAATGTTGAGAAATGTTGGTCAAAAGTTACGTAAGAGTCCTTTGAATGAGTATCGCACAAAATTGGCTTTCAGGCTTGATTTTTACTATGCAACAAATTTTGGAATGTAACATTTCAAGCTATTTTTCTAGCATGACGTAAAACGTACTTTTAAATGATAGCACAATTAATAGTTAAAAACTCTAACTTCCATAAAGAAGCAAAATTGATATTGTTTACCAATGTTTGTTCTAAAACTGTGGTTTTTGTCAATCAGGTTTTCAAGCCGAATCACATATATGTCTCAGTAAGTTATTGAAAGGTCATGACACACTTTTTCTCTGTTTCATGTGTTAAACAAAAAGTAGTTTATATTTATTTTTATCATTTGAATCTATTAAGGGGATTTATACAACAATAATAACAACTTTTATGCGGGATTGTCTCATGCGGGATAAATTGTAAACTAAACCAGAATAATACATGTTGGCTGAATGGCTAGAACTTAAGTTATTTTGAATGTCAAAACAATTTATTTTTTGATATTAATCTTATATTCAGATAAATACATAGGATGTGCTATACATGAGGCATGTGAATTTCAATTACGCAAAATGCATTTGCGTCGTTTGAAGCTGTTGATGGAATGTCCAACAAAACAAACTACAGCATTTGAACAAGAGATGAATGAGATGATTTTGACACACACAAGAATATCGCCAGACAGGATCTTACAAGCAAAGGTGAATTATTCTATTTGGCATAACAATATAAGAAGTATCGTGCAAGTATAGATCATGTGATTCATTGTAGGAACTTACTTTTTATTTATGAATATTTGTAACATGTAGTTTTAATCGGCAATGGGAGACCAATAGGTCTCTTTTGCATTTATATAACAGGTATGTTTTGCTAAATAGTTTAATTCTTTATATATTATGTTAAAATAACACACAGATTTGTACTCTGATAATGTGACATTGAATAATACTTTTGGGCTAAAATCGTCAAAATGGCGGACCATGGGGACCTTTTTTTTCGACAGTAACCCAATGATTTTAAATACCTAAACTTGCCGCGAATACTTATTATTCAACCGAAAAGACAGAGAACTAGTATCTCAACATATAAATATATGAATAATGTTACAACAAAATACAAACGGAGGAAATGTCAAACATAAAACGCAGATAATACCTTTGCTTATCGTACCTTTTAGCAATGTACTTTAGTCTTTGAAAACTGTTTGAAATCGCAAACACACATTTATTTTATTGCAACTATTAAAAAAACAATCATGACTATGTGTAAAAAGGAATACAATTTCATCCGTTGCAGGGTTTCGTGTTTTATTCTATATAAAGCAATGCCTTTACTATGCGCTATAAAAGGTTGATTTAAAAACATTTATTAACAACCTTACATTTAATCGTTTAAGTGCCAGGAATATTGTTTATACATTTTAAACAAGAAACATAATTTCGTTGGTAACAGTGTCTAACGTAATGTTTTAACTCGAAGTATCAATTTATTACGTCACAAATTCCGAATGTAGCAGTTAAAGTGTTACGTCATAAATGTCAGGTAAAATACAGGGCGTAGACAATGTAATGCAATCCAAGGCATAATCTGAATGAAGTAAAATACAATCGTTATTATTACCTAAACCTATAAATTATTGTATAAAACAAAATACAATTATAGAGTACGCTATTATTAATTAAGAACTGTTATGTTAATCAATAATCAATATCAATTAATTAGGAACATGTGATGATTTATATTTTAGATATTTCATTTGATTTATTTCAAATATGATGCGTTTGATAAAATATATTTTTGTTTATTTAAAAATCTTTGCGTTATACTATAGTACACTCCAGTGATAGCTTTGTATATCAATGCAATACTCTTGAATTTATTTTGTTTTAATTTGCAAATGACTACACTGTGTATTTTCATATCATTGAACAATTTGTCATTATGTCATTTGGGAATTGTTTGAATATCACTTCTCTTTCGTAAGAGGAAATGTAAGAATCGTCTTATATTTCAAGTAGAACATAATACAATTTTGCACAAATTCATAAAATGATTGTTTGTAGCCTGTTTAAGTTTCTAATTTTAAAAAAATGCAAATGGGCTTCAGAACTATCTAATAATATAACTTTGGCCGGTAAACTTTTTTTACATTTTCAGCTACGCATGGGTATGCGAGAATGTCTCGCTTTTGGAGTGAAAGCCGGAACGGCCATATCTGTCTCCAATCGAACGAACCAAATTATGCATGGTTTTCTTGGGGCTCTTTTGTTACTTAATACACCGGTGTATGCCCCAATAGGACTGACAGGAGCTTCTATTGGGCTAATGTTGACGCGAAGGTAGTTTATATATATGTTATATATTCTAAATAATGAAATTTAAATTTGATATCTGTTAAACTATAGAAATAAGCTTTTTTTTTCAAATATTGAGTAGACTAGAATCCAAGGTAGGATTGTGTTCATTAAGATTTTTCATGGTTACTGTGGCCTGACTTAATTTATTGAACGCCATGCCATTCTTTGTTTGCTTTCAAGTTTCTGTTTTTTTTTTCATTTTGGGTAAGCATACTACCGATACCGATATCATGTTTTGCATTTTGAAACCATTATTATGAATAAGATTTTGAAGAAATCTTGAAAAATATTTTTTCTTTCATAACAGAGGCGAATGGTTAAAAGACATTGTTACAAAATCAAAAAAGAAACAGAGAATTCATCGAGGAAAACGCCTTCTTAATTCTAGGTACGTTATTTAATCCCAATTAGAACAATGTTATATACAAAAAAACACAAGTTCCTCATTTGGATTTTATACTTTATCACCTTTTCTAAATAGGCACCCATATTTCATAAGTTGTTGGAACTAAATTTTGAAAGAGTAAATTTATGATATTGTGAATATTAATACACTTATACCTCTTTTTAACAGCTCAGAATACGAGGATAGTTCAGGTAACTATTTTTGTATTTAAAGAAGTTTATAGTTGATCTTCTTATAACGTTTACTTACTTGTGACTATATATAGAGTTGAAGTAGGTTGACGACGACGCTTAACGTGGTAGCGGTTTTGATGAAGGTGATCCTTGCATGTTGCAAATATCATGGATCTCCAGAAGGAGATACAACTAGGCAGATCCTCCAGGGGATGACATGAATAATAGATAAAATCGTAGTTTTAACACGATAAAAAATTGAAATAAAAGTTAATTGATATTTGCTCTTTTTATTAAACATTTTTTCTTGAAAAAAAGTTTAATAAAAAGAGCAAAATTCAATACTTTTATTTCAATTTTATAATGTTAAAACTAGGATTTTATCTAATATATATATATATAGAGTTGTCATAAAATAAAAGATTTTCAGAAAAACTGCTGTGTGCTATAAATTAACCATTTCAAGTATTTGCATATTTGTTCTTTTTTGAATTTGTAGATGAAGAGTCACAAATTTACTAAAGCACACAAGATCACATCATAAGACAATTGAAATATATTCTTATCTGTATTTATTACAACAGTGTTCTGCACAACTATAGAGCTGCTCTTACCAATATACAATATTCAAGTATACACATGTATGTTCTTTTTTCTGCATTATGTTAAATATTATCATAATCTGCAGTCAAACATATGATAAAGCAGACGCATTAGTATCTGATGTATATTCTTCTTTAGAAAACTTCTTTCTGGTATCAATTTTGGAATCATTTGTAACATACATGCAATAATCATAATAATGATCTATTTCTAAAACATATTAACAACTGATATTTTAGCTCTCCGTTGTTCTGATAACAATGCATTCAGTATAAAAAGAATCTTTGTTAGACAAATGCGACAAATAATAATGAGTTTTAGAATTTTAAAATCCTAAATAATAAGAATCTATATATGTTTTTTTGGTTAGTTTTTTTGTAGTGTAGCTAACCACGCTTAAGAGTATATATAATATATTTAAACACTTATACCAATAGATCAATATAATATGTAAGGGATTCCATGACTGCTTAGATACAATATAATGCCTCTGTCATCTTAGTCGTTCTATGTACATGAATACCATAGTATTTGGTATCAAAACTGCTGATATTTCTTGTTGTCGCACATTGCTTTGCAGTATCATTTAAACATGCAAAGCTATGTAAATGTGTTATTGTTCGATAACAGTATGGGCCAAAATATACAGTTTGACTGAAAAATATGTGTTTTAACTTCAGAGGAATAGTAAATGTGAATTCTTTTCACAGCAGTTATTTCAGCTCTACATGGTATCACTTAGTTTAAACTATAGTGTAACCCCTTCAATGTACTCGTCAAGGAGTGCATTATAAAATAGTATAAAATCGACATTGTGCACCATAAGAGGCAATGTATAATGCATACTTTTAAACATTATTTTACAACATGTTGCCCGCGATAAAAAGTATGAAACTATATTTTGCACTTTGCATACACGGTATGTTTTATTGTTTTATTTAAAACCATGTTAGAGATATCATTATAATTGCGATTTCAGCATTGAAATGTTGATTGGAATTTTAGTATTGAGATTGCATGAGAGCTAGTTAATATGTCTAGAATAGGTTTGGCTATCGCCGTCTAAAAATATCATTAGGTTTCTTATTACTGCTTTACGATCACAATTCCTAAATCAAATCCTATTTTTTCAAAATGATAACTGTGATGTAAATTGACATCAAGGTTGATATGAAATTTGCTCTGCCAGCAAGTCGTTTGCATATATTTCTTTTCCTACATAGTTGTCTCATAGAATATTAAAATGTGGACCAAGGGAAATCATTTTTCTAAAAACCATGCCATAAAACACATTAAATATGTTTATAAAATTTGTGTAGAACATGTGGCGAAAAATTGTATACACGGAAAGTTTCTAGAGATTAACATAGAATACTATTTATGCAAATATTATTTATGAAATATTTTTACTCCTTGGGGATTTACACATCGGAATAGTTTGTGTCAAAAATGTTACTTGAACATTGTTAACACCAGGAATATAAAGGATCCTATAGGAAGGATTGATTAATATTCCAAAGAGAGGGAATATATTCTTTCTCTGATAAATGAATGGCAAGCTTATATTGAAAGAAAATGTGAAATTTAGAAAATGACTATTAGGCCGGCCTAAGTGTATTTTGGAAAACAAAATCAAATATGAATAATACGGTGGAGTTCATATATTTCATCGGAATTGGATGGATTTGTTCTCTGTGTAATGAATATGAGGTATAATATAATAAATATGTAGAAATTGTGTTTAAATAAAATATGTTGATGTGTCATCTATAATAAAACTTTAAACGCAATACCGTCAAACCAAAGTGCTTTCATTATATTTTTTTCTGTCTTTCCCGCTTTTTTGGAATGGTAACTCAAAACAATTACCTTGTCTAATTTGGTATTTTTTCTAATACTATTTGATATTATGAATCTAAGATAAATGACTGTATCTTTAAAATGCAACTATTCAACAGTATGGCAAACTGTCAAGCTGTAAATATATGACCGTCATGCAAATTTATTAATTCACAAACACAATAGTTATGAGATATGTACTCCCAATAAGAGTAAAGCCTGCGAATCAGAAAAACAAACTATTAAAACACTGAGATTCGATTTTTTTTCTTATTTTATAATGTGTGTTGACATAGTTTTTCCCTGAAATTCATCAATAATAACATTTTTGCAAAAATACTTTTAGGGTAGCTCCAAAAAGCCGGGTGTTTCTATAAAGGATTTTTTTTTCTGAAACACAATAAATTATGTTCGGATATTGTTTCTGGGGCTTTAAAAATAAATAAGGTATAAAATATTAATATAATCTATAATTTACATGGATAGAATTAACGAACGTTTATGATTTTCTTTCACTTTTGATGCAATTAAAACATAATTTACCTTGTCAAAAAGATAAAGGTTTCTTTTCATTTTGACTCTATGATATATATATATCTGTAAAAGAATATTACACTTTGTTAAGTTACAAAAACGTCTATATATTCTTTCTTTTCATTTCCACGTGATATCTATTTGAAAATGATTTCCGTTAAATAACTTAATTCCTTACTGAAACCAATCTTATTCTCATCCACACCCAAAGTAGTAATCTCTAAATATTTCTATATCACAAATAAATATGTCTATATGCTGCCCATGTATGCAGAACTGTCCTATTATGATACCAATCTAGAGGCTAATCCAGTTTTTTCCAACCAAGGGATAAATCATTTTATTTTTTACTATTTTTATTATTTTATTATCTAGGTTCAGCTAATCGGGCCAATCGGTTTGCAGAATCAGTGTCGTTTTTTTAACATTTATTCCTTTGGATACATTTTACTACCTGGTCACCTGTCGAATTATCGAGTAACCTAATATGGACATCATTTTAAGATTAAGACTAAGCTTTTATCACTTGTGTTTATATCCATTGTTGAATAGTTTTGCAACGGCTCTATACTTTGCAATGTCAAAATACTAATTATTTTTCATAATTAAATTATAGAACCGTATTTGTTCAGTTTTAATGCTGGTTGTGTCAGATTTAAACCATTTATTTGAATAATGAATCAAATTTATACTTAAGAAAAAATATTTGGAAGTGCAGATGCACTCATAAGTGGAGAAGAAAATAAGATGCGCTCAATACTGACAGGGCATATTTTGTTTTCTTGAATGATGGTTTGGCAGTATCATCCTGTTACCATAACACGTTTTAGTGATATTGCATGAATTTCGAAATTAGGAATATGAGTCTATTTGATTGGTTCACCAATATTTACTGTGTTATTTGATATTTAATAAATTGTTATATGTTTTGAAAGCCAATTCAAATCATCACATTCATATGTCAACAACCTTAAGCCCCGCTGTTACAGTTTACGATGAAATTATGTTTTTTTTCGCTTTACCGTTTGTTATTTAGTTCATGACCTATAAAGAATTCCCAGATTGTAATGGTAATGGTCATATATGCGTATTCTTGAATAACTATATTTGTGAAGTGTACTATGTTATAGTATAAGCAAAAAAGGGTATATTTTCATTGAAAGTAACAATTGAGAATTATCATCCATAAATATGCTCTTAATTTTTCTTTGAATACATGTTGAAACACACGTATTCAATGCTACGAAAACATTGACTTTTTGTCATAATCTAATAAAAATTCTTATATCATCAATATCACCCTTAATTGACATGCTTGCATGGCTTGCTTTCAAATTGTATACATTTGTTCATATGATGATGACGTTATAGTTATAACGAATGAATATTTGATCGATCGTAGTCCTCTTTTATGGTTTTAAAATCATAAACTACATACTTGCGCTTTCGAGTAAAATATAGCATTACAATTTTGATTAATCTAAGCACAGCTAGATAACCTATTGAAGTGCTTTCTTGTCTCAATGCTTAGCGACTCTAGAGTACCCCAGTCGCTGCAACTAACTATTTATGAAATATTCACAGCACATAAGTGAAGTTTAATCGTGATAGCATAATTTGAAATAACATGCGCTTAAATAAAGTTTACCGATTAGTACCATTTTTATGGAAATAAGAACTCAAAACATGATTTATCATGCAAAATATATTGCAACTTGAAACATCAGCATTTTGTAATTATAGGCCAATTTAAACTTTTAATGTAATAACATAAATAATGATTTTCTACAGTGCTATCGCGTATATTTAAATTTCATCAGCACTCGGCTGCCCACAAATGAAGTAGTCATCTGACAGGTCTTTCATATCACAATCCGATGATGTCTTTAAGTCAAATACTGGACCAGCTCTGATTTGTGGAGCATGCTTCTTCTTTTTACGCTGATCTATGTCGTCTGGCATATCATCTATTGTAAAGTCTAATATAAATCTTGTCACTATTCTTTTCTCATCTTTGGGACTGAGCATTGGAGATGAATCTACAGCGTTTTTGTTGGTTGATCCGTCAAAATCGTCTAAATCGTCCGAGGTGGAACTAGACAGAATTCTTCTCGCCTTTTTGGATTTTCGTTTTTTCCTTTGTGTGTCTTGTGGTATTTCTTCATCTGATAGATTATTTGGCATATTGACGTCTCCAATATCTCCTGATTGCGAGCGCTCACTCCATAGATCGAAAGTGTAGAACGCTTTACCTAAGTTAGCAACATGTCTAAAAAGTAGGTTCACACGATGACCTAAGGTACCCGATCTTTCGTCATGAAAGAATACTTCACGATCAAAGCCTGTTTGTAATTGTGAGAATAGGTTAACAACCTGTGTAGCAATGTCATCGATAAAATAATATTCCTTTTTAAGAGGATTGGCGCAAGTGATATGCTTTGCGATGTCAAATAACTTCCGTATTTCCGACCTGAATGACTGAATCATGAGTTCAGGGTTAGTATCAGAATTGGCTATATTGTCCCATACATCTGAACAAAAAATGAAATCTTCCACTGCAGTAACAAAAACTGAGAAAATCAGAGGATGTGGAATTGGTACTCTTTGACATACTAGTGTCCTAAGCATATTCATTATGCATTCAATGTTGGACCGATCATATACCTTTCCTTTTGCTTCTGGTTGATTCATTAGTTTATCCAAGCATATAGAAAGACAGTCAATAATTGCATGGTTCATTTCACTCTTCAAGATAATTAGCCTCATGAAATCTACGGTAAGGCAAGTATGTTCAAAATAATCCTGTGCTAGGACAAGGTTCTGAGATATGTCACATGATTTTCGGTATTTGTCTTCTATTTCAATCTTTGTGTTTGGTAGAGCAAGCAATAAACCAATTGTAGCCTTTGCTAAATGTACTTTACCTCTGATAAAATTTGAATCGTCGCACACTAGGGTTTTTATTTCATTTTCGATTTCACATACAACTCCGAATGCTGTTTTAAGTTTTTCAAATGGAATGTCATAGTGCCTATGTGTATAATATATCAAATCTTCATACGCTTGCAGAATTAAATCCTGCACTAACAAGCAACACTATAACTTGTATATTCAAAACGTCCTGATTTTCAATCTCAGTTATGATTGGAAATGTATCCGATTTGATATAAGTTGCTTTGTTCATGTGCTCTTCTATTTCAATTGAAGGCTTAATTCGATTATATTCTGCTAACAAAGTGTCAAAGTCAATGTCTTCATTAATTAATCTATGCGTGTTCTCGATTACGCCCGTTATGTACGTAAATTTAAGAAAAGTTGTCGGATAGATTTTTGGCATCAAGGCTATTACATTGTATTTTGATGCATGTTTATAATACCTGGTCACATTTTATCATAATCTTTTATTTCTTTAATCACGGCTTTATCCATGCTTATAACATATCCGTCTACAATATTTACATAAACGTCTTAATGTTTCTAACGCCTTCATTCATATGTCTTATTCTTGATATGTAATGTTTCCATAAAATGTCACCATTTATATGGAAAAAAGTGTCAAAGTGGGCGTTTATGGACCCTATAACTGGTAAATGCTATTATCTAAAAAACATTGTTCCTTATCTATTAGCATCATAAAAAATGAACAATAATTAGCCTTATCATTATATTTTAAAAAAAAACAGTGATAGTTGATCATTTATAGCATTGTTCTTGTAACAATGCTATTGACCGTTGCAAATACATCTTTTGATCCATCAATTAAAATCAAAGAGTTATTATTTTTGTAGCAAACTATGCAAATTGAATCAAAATTACATTTCAAGATCGTTGAGCCCCATGTCATCTATTGAGTTCTATAAACAAAAGTAGTATATATCAAAGTCTAGGAATCCATCGTCAATTGAATCGAATCAATGGATATCAATGTCACTCTGTGTCAACTAGAATCACATTCATGTTAATTAATTATGTGTTTCTACTTGTATAAGTGAATCAATCATTTAGTGATAAGATTAGACATGAATACATTGTAGATGCTTACAATCACAATTCGTATGACACATATAGTTCATTGTGGTATTTTTATTGAATGTTAGGGATCTCATTATACAAAACTATATACATATAAGAAATTACAAAAGCTTCATTATTTTAACAGTGCCAAGATGTGTTGTGCATTTCTTATTTAAGAGTTAATGATGTAACGGCACTATTACTATCCAATTTGTATCATACATTACTTTCCTCAAAAGCTGTTCCTCACAAAAGGTGTTCAAAAAGGGGAATGAGTTGCAAATACGTTTTAGCTTTAATATTTGATGAGCACCTATGTGCTTATTTTTTATTGTATTTGTGATAAAAAGGAATCGTTTTTGATGGCATCCAACGTTCTCATGAACTATTATTTATTATATAATTGGTAATGAAGTTACGTTTAACATTTGAATTCTGGCAAATGTTTTTTTTTCTGCTCCAAGCTGGCTAGAATATGAGGAACAACTGAGCTGGCTTGCTAAATTTTGATATCAAAAAGGATTATTTTGTTTTCTTTATTTGTAAAGATGTTTTAAAGCGATCGATTGCCTTTTTGAAAATGAATCGTGGAGTAATCCTCAACATACATGGTTTTTATATTAGAAGTCTTGCCTGGTGTGTTCGAGCGTTAGACAGTCTAGTTCGATATTTAAACATTTAACTTTATGCTTCTCTCTTTATGCTGGCCTCAATCAGATCACTATCAGAGCACGATGTCTCATGATGTATCGAAATTACGATATCTAAATGGAGTCAAACAAAGACAAAAAATGTTAACATTTTGATGAAAGACTCAACTTTTCTATTGTTATTGGTATATATTATACAAGGTTTCATAAACGTTTGATTATGTCAAGCATTTATAAATCATAATTGAGTAATGATAAGAAAGGAACAAATATAATTTTTGTGTTACTGTATATATAATATTTAAAAACGTATAATACATAGCATTTTGCTTACGAATCCCGGAACAATGTCCACTTACACGTACTTATGTATAGTTTGGATGAATGGTACGCATTACAATGTAAAAATTAGCTACATATATAGACAAAAATAGTATATATGACCCATAAGAAGATGATTTATAAACTAAAGCAGCTTATAGATTATCTTATTATGTATATTTTTCTCTCTTGTGTAGCAGACCTATCTTCAAATAAGAAAATGCATAAATATACACATCCACATAGATGTGATGCTGCATTGATAGGTTTAAAAGGTAGTGTCATCAATTATCTCGTAGCAGTAAACTAGACACCACTTGAATACATATTCACTGAATCAACTTAAAGTGTTATCAAGTACATATGACATTGACCCATTCACAAACTGCCTCACCTATCAAGCCTAACTAGATGTCACACGATGTGATTCGATATCAAACATACATTAAAGAACAGTTTACGGATAGAACAAAATAATTTGTGGGTGTATTTTAAGCGATAGTTATTCTATCAAGGATAAAATGGCGAATGAGCGTGCAATAAAGTTCTTTTCTCTTGGTAAAAAGATATTGTGTGTAGGCAGAAACTATTCGTAAGTATCTGCATTATTTGCTTTACAATGTAAATTATTGATATAACATATAATGTAATATCATAAATACATATGAAATACATCCAACTTATTGCTTTTCGTTATTTTGCATTATAAATATCAAAAGATATTTCCAAATAATTCTACAGCCTACTGTCAGTATTTTTTACAATATGCCATATAGTGGTTAGAAGCTTACAGTTTCATCTATTTGCATAGATAAGTGCTCATGCTACAGTAAACCTCTATTTTTCTCAATCTTTATTTTGGCTTAAATGTTGTAAATGTTGATTTGATAAGCAAATCGTTATTCGTTTCTGCTAAAGTATTGATTTTATATTACATTTTATATATAATGAACTTAATATGATATATCAAAGAGTTTTTTCAATCAATATATATCATTCATAGAATTCATTCATATAATAATCTGGTACACCTATAACATTCCTATGAACAGAATATGATCATTATTATTGGCCTCGGTTATCAAATAGCGCATCCTCCTTTAGCGCCTTTTGGGATCTTTGACAAAATATGATTTTGCAAGTAAATTAAAGATTTTACATTCTGGAACACTTGCACGGAATTAATTGCGAATCAATCCCTATCCTCATACTTTCATATCAACTGCTGTTTATGTTTACCCACTGCTCCTACAAACGATATATCTACATGACTTGTTGTAACCCTACGTATTTGTCTACCTGACCGTCTATATTATAAATGTTAAGTGTGTAAGTGTAAATCGTAATCTGAACCGCTACGAGAAAATTATCAATAATAATAGACATTGTTCTATTTTATTCAAATGTGTTTATGTGTCTAAAAAAACACAAAACACTCCCGCACAATTGAATAAGTTACGTCGATCAATATTATACAAGCATGATTTATAGATTTTGTAACGACGTTTGACAATTTGTATAAACCATAATCACCATATTATCATATTGGCAAAGAAAAAAGGACTCCTTTATCACAACTTTCTACCTTTCAGCCAGTGTATTTTAATCCACCGAATGAAAGCAACCATTTGATTGACTATCTGTTAATAAGCTCGTATGACTTGTTTATGCATGTTGATGAATTTACCACATGCATTTAAATTCTTGATATTTCATTGTCTATAAAAACACTAAATTCATTATATTTTCTTGTCTATATGATTTCTGTGTTTTGTTGAGCATGTAGTTACGATGAAATATTTTGAACTGATTATTTTGGCATATCTTTTCAATCATCGATTTTTTATGAAAAATATAATTCCGAATCGTATACATAATCTTAAAATATTGTGATATCATTTCGTGTATGGGCCAAATATCTGTTCATATTTTTTCTAGCTAGCTGACCATATAATGAAACAGTCTTACTGAATTATTTGTGCGTTCAAGTAACTAGCTAGGGCAATTAGAGTATATCTGATATTTCAAAAACGTGAAATGACATAATTTATGGTTTGATTTAGGAAAATATATGCTAATAGGAACAACCATGCTATTTTTCGACTGATTAATTCATATTAACATTCATTAACGTAAAATCGGCAACATAATATATTTTATGGTTCAAATTGACAACACAGCTGTCATATCTGCTCATAATATCTGTTCATTTTACTAGCTAGCTGGGGTAGCCTTAAGAACAGATATTTAGCAGAACATATTGTTTGGTTCCCTGATATATGAATACCAAATTTGATCTGAGTGTTTTGGGGTTAAAATTATATTGTATACTTTTAAATGTATATGGTGGTCATTTCTGTCAAATTTGATCATTTGATCATTGGTAAAATGACCTCAAATACCAAAACAAATTGACATAGATGTGTACCATCAATATGCAAGAGACAGAGTTATATATATACGTATTGTTGGACCCATTTAAAATATATTAGAGAGTTTGGGCACACCGGGATGACGGTGTTTTTTTGTATGTATATTTTAACTTTACCCAATCAATCCAACCACTAAAATCGTTAACATAGTTAAAACCATTCATTCAAAATATTAATGAATTCAGTTAATCTATTTTGCCAAATTTTGGACGGAATAATTTCACCGAATAACATAGGCTTGGGTTATGATTAAAATCTGCTGACCGAAACACAGTCAACCCGAAATATCATTTTTTGTCAAAACTGTCTATTAACTGAAGACGTACCATTTGATAGTTTGCATTTGAAAACTCAGTCATGTTATCAGAACAAAAAGTGGTAAAGAAAGGAACAGTGATTTGAGAAAATTAATCGATCGTGCTATTTTTTAGGCTGATATTCAATCTTTTTTATATGTTATTAGATAACGACATGTTTATGATATTTATCTTAAACAAAAATGTTTTAATATTATCATGTGACAACCCAAAATCTCAAAGTGACCTTAAAACCGATATTGACCAAACTGGACCCCCACGTCTATTTAGCTCGATCTGCTTCTTTTAAACAGGCGTGTTTAATAAATTAATCATTTACAATTCGATTTCGAGTGCAACAAAATTCAAAAATATTTTTAAAAAGTGATTCAAAACCTATTTACAATTCTGTGTTCTAAACTGTTTCTTGTTGAAAAGTAAATGTTTTCTATGCATATGTGTGGATGTTCAATAACTGTGCTAATTTTCTTTATCTGATTTCTTTCCGTTTGCGAAAAAAATAAAGATTATCTTGTTTGATTTTAGACAGCAAGCTTTTGTGCACACCATAACCAACTCTTCTAAACCACTAAACATGGTTAAAATGGCATTAAAATATTATTGACGATGTAAAGTTTTAGTATTGTCAGGACTTTGACGGTGGGCGTGCTGTGGTTGCTATTTATAAAATATGCTACATTAATTGCTCGATTTGAGCCCTGTTGTTTATAAAACCTAGAGCTCTATCAAATCAAAACATTGAGTACCGTTGCTCAAAGTTGGAAAACAACATGTCTTTTCAAAAATGGGAAATTTGAAAAAAAAAACTCTTGTCTTTTAGAAAAAATCTCTTGTGCTTGAATTGTGGGATAATATAGTATATTCTTGCAATTTATTCAGATGTATCTCATTCAACGTGATTAAATAATTACATTGAATGTTACACTTTGAATGAATCATTTTAAGGATTCTCTTATGATTAAAATTAAATAAATTAGATTCGTATGCTCTACAAGCATATTTATTCTTGTTTCGGGATATTTTTTATAGAACATTTTGTACTAACCGATTGATTGCATGAAATGAATTTGCCAAAAGTGTGTCTGTCTTTAAAAAGTAAACATGTCAAACTTTTTAAAAGTAGGCCGAAAAATAATAGGTGCAGCAAGAACATATAGGTCAATATATATTTATGCTTATGTATCACTAATGACATGAATTTGTGTGATTTACATTCATTCACCGTTTAGGTTGTTGTAAATCCAATACAAAAACGTACTTCCGACTCTCTGTGCGAGGGGATGTGTCATTGGTCGTGCAGAGATCACCAAAACCGTCGGCCCGTCGGCCCGGGGCCGACAGAAATTCGCTCGGGCCGACAACATTTTGAGACCTGTCGGCCCGACGGGCCGACTGAAATTTGGCCCAACGTTAACTTTGTCTTACTATTTATTTATATATTTTCGGGATCTAGAATTAACTTACCGTTGCAAAGATTGTCCCGGGCAAGACATTTGAAGGTCTCGAAAAGGGATTTCATTTGTGTCGTCATCCTTTCGCCCCACTTTCTGTCTCCTCCTAATCATCCCTTACAATGTCCAAATGCTAACCAACTAAACGTGCGAACAATGTATAATTATTTGTTATTGGTTAAGTTCAGCCCCTAGGTCAGAAACGTTTCTTGGTCGGGCCAGTAAAATTTTGAGGTAACTGGCCCGGCGGAACAGTATTAAATCTGGAAATTATTTATACTATTACTTATTTTTTATCTATTCCTTAATAGTTCTCAGGAAAATTTTGGCTCGCGCCTCTGGCGCTCGCATCTTCACTCATCTAGGTTTGGTAAATATTTACGTGTTGATTATTATAAGAAATATAATAGGTGATGGTTCATTTTTCACGATGGTCTACTCAACTTATTTATTTACATTCTTTTAAAAAGAATTTGATCATATGAGGTTGAAGTTTTTTTGGATACGCGACCGTCGTCTTGGCTGTGCGAAAGTTGTTTTAGATGGCACTCGCAGGTCTAACAATGCGGTTTACGGCATAACATTTATATTTGAAATATTTATCCTGAATAAATTTCGCTCGCGACTTCGGCGCTCGCTGCTTACTTTTCAATATTTATCGTCTTCGCTCGTTTTCAAGGATAGTTAAAAAATGCCAGCGTAAAAATTTAGGTAATATAATACTCCATATTCAAAGACGGGCCAGTAAGATTTCGGCCGGGCTAACAAGATTTTAGGGTTACTGGCCGGAGGGCCCGTGTGAGATTTTGGCTTAAAAGCGAACATTAGGTAAATTAAAAAAATATCGTGATTTTATGCACACAATTTCGGGCCGACAACTTTTGGGTCGGGCCGACAAAAAATCAGAAACTGTCGGCCCGGCGGGCCGACAGAAATTAAGGTGATTTGGTGATCTCTGGTCGTGTTTCTTTATTGTCAGCCAAGTAAGTGAAATCGTCAGCCAGGAAAAAGGAGATCAAAGAAACAGATCTTGGCTGAAGTGGCTTGATTTTTAGGTCAAGGTCGGGCCGAATATAATTCTTAGCATTTTGAACAAAATCCGACACAAAACAATCTATAAAATTGATAGAACTGTTTAGATATAAATCTAGATATAAATTTCAATCAAAATGTCATATTCAAACCTTAAAACATAGGTTTAGCAAAACATAAACAAAACGTATAATGAAAACATTGCGTCACGTGACAAAATTCAGCCAGCTTCCATCTGGCTGACATTCTGGCTGACTTGGCTTAACTTGCTGTCAATAAAGAAACGCGTTTTTTGGTGACTTGGCTGACATGACCAATGGGTGCGTTTCTTTTTGTTCAGAAGTTTCAGAAGTTTAAGAACTTTAAGAAACTTAAGAAACTTCAGACAGAGTGTAAAAAGAAACGTATTGTGTCTGAATGTTCTGAATTTTTAAGGTCAAGGTTAGCTCATCACTTTTTCTACATTTTCTGTACACAATAGTGTTCAAACAATTATAAAATTTACTAAAAAACTATTTGGAATATACAATGTCACAAAATCACCATTTATAAACAACAAAACACAAAATTTAAAAAATAAACAAAGCCAAAAAATCAAAACATTGCGTCACGTGACTAAATTAAGAAATTTAAGACAACTCTCAGTTGTCTTACATTTTGTCTGAAACTTCTTAAACTTCTGAACA
>LQRL01090944.1:1584-20567 GCA_001703475.1 Hydroides elegans
CTGCGTTTTTTATTGTTTGGAATTGTTTTTCAATGTTTGGACAGTGGTGCCCGAAACGGAATACCCATTGATATATTCACTTGCAAACACATATAAACTATATTGATAAAACGAATCTTTGATTGCATTTCGATAATCAAAACATGTCAATCATGAAGATTTAAAAGTAAAAATTAAATATGTGATCTAATATTTCTTTCAAAATAATTTATAGGAGCCCTTTTGATGTATGATATACCGAGTCTTAGATAATCAATGCTGCCCTGATAGTTTTGTTCGTGTTATTTTGCATAGAATATTGTGATATTGTAAAATTTAGATATTTGTTACAAACTCTTAAAAAGTACATGCATGTATAATTGAATGCATATGTTATACTTGTATGTACATGTATTAGGGAAAGCACTATATTCCAAAGTCAGTGGAGCGATTCAATCCATAACTATTCTCTCATATGGTTTCATTGTGTAGTTATTCCAATTAGCTTTTGCTGTTGCTTACAAAATAACATTACCTATTCACTTCGACGAGATATTAATATAAAAGTCAGTGTAAATTGTTACCAGCTTGCGTTTTCGCAAGACTAAGGGATTATGAATATTAAAATCGCGGCGAAAAATCATGAACACAAAAACCGCAGCGGAAAATCATAAACACAAAAAAACCGCTGCGAAAAATCATAAACGTACCTTTATCCTTATTCTTATCAAACATACATCCAACGATACGCAAGAAAGACCCAATCCCTTCTTATACCAGCCAAAACTTCATTTGACCTTGACATTCGTCTTCAACTTATTAACAGGAAGCATTCGACATCATGGGTTTCGCGCCGGACGAGAAGATGAGTCTGTACAAGTGCTCATGCGCAGTGCTGCATTTCGGCGAAATGAAGTTCAAGCAGCGACCGCGCGAGGAACAAGCGGAAGCGGATGGGAGCGGCGGTGAGTGGAGATGCGCATGTGTTAAATCTAGAAGAACAACATATTAAGTCCGCTACAGCGTAACACGTATTTTAAAAAAGGCCGAGGCCGCTGGCAAGTAACGATGCGCGCATGCGTCAAATAAGGTTTTGAATCAATCGTTGTTATTTGCAGGCGGGTTGGACATGTTATATTGAAATTCTTTGTTATTTTTGATAACATCAGTCATGTTTCATAACAGTGATACATGTGACAAATTTAGAAGGGTGCGTATACATGTATTTTGCTCTTTGAAAAAAAATCAAACTTTTTTGTTCAGTCATTAATTTCTTTGTTAATTTATTCAGCTTTATTAAAAATGTTTAAAGAAATATATGATCACCAGACATAATATAGTACGCACGTCATACCGGTAACTTGAAGTAAGTTGAATCCCATGTGACAAGTTATAGATTTAATTGCAATAAGTAATCGTTCCTTTGGTTAATAGAGGCGGAGAAGGTGGCCTTCCTCCTGGGCGTCAACTGCAGTGACCTTCTCAAGTCGCTTCTGCAGCCAAAGGTCAAGGTCGGCAACGAGATGGTCACCAAGGGTCAGAACAAGGATCAGGTCAGGATATTAAAAGCTGCAATGATAAACCTTTACTAGCCTTTCCTTAGTCCTACCTTAAGTTTATGTAACATCTAACCAATTTTACCATCTGGAAAGGTTTTGTTTCTGAACTAGAAAATTTAGTCTTTGCTTCACCTCTCCTATATGCTATGATAACATTATGATAACACTTTTACCATGACCATACTTCAACCAATGAACCAATTTAACTTTCATGTTCTCCATCTTCCACCTACAGTTGCCATTCGCAGTGCACGCTCTCTCGAAGGCCCTCTATGCCCGTTTTTTATATTATTTTGAACAAGTTTTCAAAATGGGTACTAAGTTCCTTTCATGACACGCACTTAGCTCTAACGTTTGTTTTTGTGTTTCCCCTACAGGTGGCATACGCAGTGCAGTCCCTCTCGAAGGCCCTATACGCCCATTGTATATATAATTTTAAAAAAAAGTAAAAATGTGAATAAGTTCTCTTTTTGATAAACACGTAACTCTAGCGTTTATTTCTGTGTTTCACAGAACAGGTTCAATTCGCAGTGTAGGCCCTCTCAAAGGCCCTCTACGACCGTATGTTCCAATGGCTCGTGGCTCCCGTCAATATGACATGGAAAAAGAAACGTAAAGCTTCTCTGTCACATTTCAACTCACTTTTCAATTTTCTCCAATAGGTTCAATTCGCAGTGCAGGCCCTCTCGAAGGCCCTCTACGCCCGTATGTTCCAATGGCTCGTGGCTCGCGTCAACAAGACGCTCGACACGAAGAACAAAAGACAGCACTTCATCGGGGTGCTAGATATCGCGGGTTTCGAAATCTTCCAGGTAGGTTGAATTTAAAAAAAAACTGAAAAAGAATTGATTTAATTCATCATTAATCTAATTTACTCATATCATTATATTTCACATTACCCTTTACTTGTTTAACTACGCTCGATCTTAAATCTTCAAGGGTAGTTTGCTCTGTGTAGACATGCCTTTAAACCATACCAGGTTCTTTTATTTTCACTATTTTCATGATTTTCACATATTACACATTCATTCCCTAACCTTGTCACACCCATACTCATTCATTGAATAACATATTTTGACTTATAAGTACTACTTGTATATGAGTGAATTTTAAAAAAGGACAGATGGTTTGATTGATACATATGTGCCTTTTCCATTATAGTACAACACGTTCGAACAACTGTGCATCAACTACACGAACGAGCGTCTGCAGCAGTTCTTCAACCACCACATGTTCATTCTGGAGCAGGAGGAGTACAAGAAGGAAGGCATCCAGTGGGAGTTCATCGATTTCGGTCTCGATCTCCAGGGCACCATCGATCTTATCGAAAAGGTCAGTGACGTTGTGAAAAAAAAAACAAGTCTGAAAATTAGCTATATGATTTTGTTATATGCCAAATGCTAGAGGAGTGTGAAATTTTATTATATTTTCAATCTGGTATTTGATGCTTGTTTCCAAATTCTTTCTTATTTGAAGCGATATTTTTGTTTCCAAATTCTTTCTTATTTGAAGTGATATTTCAAATATCATGTATATTAGAAAATAAATACATGTTAAATGTTGCTTATATTTTACATATTTTATATATTTCATAGTTTATAATTGTGTTGTAATGTTTTGCGTTTCAATAATACGTTTGTCATTAATATGGTTAAAGCTCAAGATTGAGAAAATCCCTATGACTAACTACTACACCTTGCCCTTTCTTCTCCTTTACCCACAGCCCATGGGCATCCTCTCCATCCTCGAGGAAGAGTGCATGTTCCCAAAGGCCACCGACAAGACCTTCCTGGCCAAGTTGTACGAAAACCATCACGGCAAGTCTGCCTCGTTCTCTAAGCCGTCAGCCAAGTCGCAGAAGAATGTCAAGTATGAGAAGCATTTTGAGCTGCATCACTATGCTGGAACGGTAAGATATATGCATGTAGTTTTATAGGAATTATTTAGTTCTTTATGTATAGAATAAACACGAAAAACAATAAAATCGGTAAAATCATATACAAAACCGTTCAACTTAGCACCAGTAGGTCCTGTCAAAGACTCATGACTAGACTTTGGTAAGGCAAATTTAGACAAATTCAGACAGATTCTGACATGTGCTTAATATGACGAATTAAATTAAACATTTGAAAGATAGATAAAGACATAGAGATAGATAATTGAGCAAAAGAGGGCGAGAGAAAGAGAATGAGAGAGAGTAAGTGAGGGAATAAATGAGATTGAACGGCCATCACTGCATCTACTGAGTCAAAATATTGAATCTTTAAATATGATATAAAATATCACACCGAACCGAAAGGGGTGCCAATTTATGCTTTGTATTACATATGAGGGCGAACAGGTAGTCGCGCGCGTCCCCTCTAAATCCGCGTCTGTGAGTGATTCATCAAGTACTACTATTTAATCTTTCACTATAGGTGGGCTACAACACGGAGGGCTGGTTGAACAAGAACAAGGATCCCATCAACGACTCGGTCATTCAACTCTTGGCCGCCTCCAAGGAGCCGCTCGTTTCGCACTTCTTCGCAGAGAAGGAAGGTACGTTTGACGTTTAAACTTTTTCTCGTTTGTTTGATAAAAAACGTTCTAATGACATCAAAGGAAAGATTGTAGGTTGAAAAGAAACTCAATTCTACTTCTCGAGCTTCAACCCGTTGTCAATAACTTGTTTGATGTGTTGATATTGATTCGATTTGAATGAGCTTTAGCATGGTGTTGGGGATTTTAAAATCCTAAATTACCGCAAATTTATATACATTATATATGGTCTATTCTGTATGCTATTAGTGATTTTCAGAATTTTGTTGCTATATGGTTACAGAAGCGGGAGGCACTAAGAAAAAGAAGAAGGGATCTGCCTACCAGACCATCTCAGCAACGCATAGGGTAAGTATATATATAAACCGGTATTTAAAAGCGAAAAGACAATTTCATCCGACCTAGCTGGTCTTTCTATTTTTTGGTGGATTGTTGATAGAAATAATAAATATTTATAATAAGTAATGTAACAAGTAATTATTGCATATTTGAATTATCATATTTGAAGAATGTATGTGTAATTTGATATTCGGTATTTGCTTGGACAACAATTTTCAGAAAGTATGACGGAATATATCAGGTAGATTATCCCCTGTTCACAATATTACATTTTTTTCAATTGTGTGTGATGCGACCAATTATTGCAGTTGATTGATATTTTTTACCAGCACCCTATCATTTATGTTATGAAAAAAATATACTTTAATTTTTGGTTGAAACTTTATCCACTACCTTTCGGATTAGCTGATACGAACTTCACACGACACATTACTCACGTTGTGAACGTAACTGCGTTACTATTTGGCTTAATATGATCATGTTTGTAATACGTTACTTTCATGGGTAACGTACAGGTATAACATCATAACGATGTAAATGAATATTTTAAAAAGTGCTCACCGATGATAAATGAAAAATTACATACATGTATTTGGAAAGCATTCACATACATTGAGCGTTAGACCTTTGACGTTGATTTCTTTCGCCAGATGTTATGTTACACACTCTTTTTAACCAATCCATATTGTATGCGTGTGAACCTTTTTGCAAACTTCAATTTTCTCGGTTTACAACCCTTTTCCTTAATATTTTTGGTTTTCTTGTGTGTTGTATTTTGCTTAAATGAACCCGAATAAGTTCATACCAAAGTTGTCGTAAAAGTAATAACATTGACATATAATGTCAAAAATCCAATGGGATATCCAACAGTGATAGAATTCTACGTTAGAGAGCATATAGTGGTAGAGAAATGATTATTGACTGATTCTTAAATCAGCCAACGAATTCTCACTTATCAAGCGCATTCAAAAAGAGTTGTTTTATCACAAAAGTAGTGGTATGTCGCGATTCTTTCCACAGGAGTCTTTGCATCGCCTTATGCTGACTCTCGCGAGCACCTATCCTTGGTTCGTGCGTTGTATCATCCCCAACGAAACAAAATCGTCAGGTAGCTGCAAGAAAACAAAACGTTTGCAGTGGCTATTTGCGCTGTATCGGTGTCCCTATAACCCAAACGGCAAGATATTATAGATGCATTGTATTTTAACGTCTATCCATAATCATTATGTAGCCGAACATCATGACGTACGAACGAAATAAAGACGAAAATAACATCTTTTTATACGTCATACACACTTAACAATTAATTATTTTCTCGGTGTTTATTTTTAAAATAAGATTTGTATGAGAATGTATCTTGCCGAGTTGGTACGCATATATTATGTGGAATTAAAACTGCAGCTTTGTATGCCCAGCACTTGCTCATAACTGCATATGACTCAAGTATCATGAGTCACATAATGGTTTAGCAATGGTTTGTCACGCTCGGTCACACTGTTGAATTTTGTATTTACGCGTGCGATCACTATGATGTGTGATATGGCGTTGCACAATCAATGATGCTTTTGACTTTAAGCAATGTGGGAGCACAGCAGCGCCGCGCCGCTTGTATATCAATGTCGATATCTTATAGTGGTTTTATAAGGCTGTGTCTTAACCCGATCTGTTTAATTATTTTCTACTGTTATTTCTTTTTATGTATCGATGCGTTTACGAATAGTCATAAAAAGATGCCTTGTAAAACCACACAATGTTTCAGAGTGCAGTTTACAAAACGTATGAAGCATACGTTTTGGTTTTGCTGTGATTTGGCTTACACTATCCCTCTAAATTGCTTCAAGACCATTGACTAAGTAGTTATCATATGACTGTAAAATCAGCGCGTTAAAATGCAATACCCTTATCCATAATTATGCCGCGTATCGCCTCCTAGGAATCGCTGAACCGACTGATGAAGACCCTTCACCAGACCCATCCTCACTTTGTGCGCTGCATCATCCCGAATGAAACCAAGACCTCAGGTACCAGCCAATTAAATACCCAAATGAATGCCTGAAGAATCGACAGAATCTGTGTCTAAGATATATGTATAGGTCTAGTGAATGTCCATATGCTAGTTATAACGTAGATAGAAGGATCCAGTTGCTGGGAGACGATGGCAATTATAAGACATGCTGACTGGCTTGTACACATTATTAAAATTATATGTAAATAAACCATGCATGGTGATGTCGAACAGAATTAAGATAAACGATGATCTGACGTCAAGGAGTACTTGGCAACGCCAAAAGGAAGACTATTGCTAAGAAGACAAAGTATGCGCGCGAGATTCAAACATTTTGTATCGCTTGTGCTAAATGCATTTAACAGATCATTATAAAATAATAATTGTTATAGTTTTGTATCAAACATTCACTTTTTCTGCTGAATATTTAGAAAGATCTGATAAAGGTTTTGTAGCATTGTAGCATTTTGTTCTTGAAACATTGTGATTTAATACAGTGATATAATATTAATATATTTCGCAATAACTGGAAGAAAAAATAAAATTACCACAAAAAGGTGGATACAAGATAGATTTGATAAAATACAGTGCGCGCTTATCATTTACGTTTCAGAAAAAATATTGATTTATTGATTAAAATTTAATGTGATATTAATTCAATTGAAACAAGTCATGCTGTTTGATATCATATACTCAACTAATTCTTCAAAGCGTTTTATAAACAAATTCACATGTATAATATGAAAGAAGCTTGCTTTTATAACATTAATCAATCGTTCGTTTAACAGTTAAAATGTCTCTTTGCATATAGAGATCTATTGATTTACTCATCTTTCCCTTACATCGCATGGCTGTATGCATTTCACAAATGTGCATTTTTTGACGATGATGTAATGATTTTGTGTGGTGACGTAATGGTTTTGTGTTGTGACGTCATGTATTAATGTACAGGAGTCTCTGCATAAACTGATGACGACACTACGCAGCACGCATCCGCATTTTGTGCGCTGTATCATCCCGAACGAAGATAAGGAATCGGGTAAGACGGGTTTGTATAAACCTCACGTATCAACCACTGATTTTATGACAACTACATTTGTATATGTATAAAATATAATATCATGTTTCATGTAAATGTTTTCATGCCATTTTAATCAAAGGGTGATAATAATCATTTTTATTTTTAAGTAATATTCGAAAATAAATTGCTTCAAACAATTAATTGTATAAACTATAAAGTCATACATCTGATGCACAAATTGTATTTGGATATAAAAAATATTTGATCATAATTGAGTTGCCGAACTTAACAAAGATCATCCATGCTACGTCGGAATATAAAAAAACGTTGTTATTTGGTCATAGTTAAGTTTTTAACGGTATGACGTCATCGCGACGCATGCACGACGTACTTCTGCGACAATAGTTGACGTCATGAAAATGTTGATATAGAACCAAATATCATATTCTTTTCAAATTAGTTCGGTGTATGTTAATTTTGGAATAAACTATCATAATTTATTTATAGAGATATATACTAGCTACTTATGTTATGAATATGATGATACAAATCCACGTCGGTATTAGTTGTAATCAGTAAAACATAATTTAATAAAAAAACTATCTTTGCTTAGGTATCATCGACTCGAACTTGGTGTTGCATCAGCTGAGGTGTAACGGTGTGCTGGAGGGAATCCGTATTTGCCGAAAGGGCTTCCCCAACAGGATGATCTACTCTGAATTCAAACAGAGGTAAGGAAAACGACTATTCCATTACGTTTTTTGTTAGAAAATAGTCCTGGTTTACTTCTATTGCCAAATGAGGCTATCATTTTGTGGATATTGACAATAGATATTATTATTTTTTTATTAATGATAAAGATAATAATCAGATTACTAGAATGGCAATCATATGGTGCATATCTGCGATCTTCTTGATGTGTCGATTCACATATAAATATTGACAATTATGCTTATACGGGCATATAAGCCGCTCACTTTAGACTAAATACATGGGGAACAATGTCCTAAGTATATATATATGCCCTTAATTTCATTTTGACGAATAGGTAGTTACGATATTTTACCTTGATATGCCAGAATTATTTTCGTTTCATTTCCAAACATTAATATAAGAGAGGGACTCAACGATTTATTTTTAAAGATTGATTTCAATCTATTTATTGTATCCCCAAAGATGATGGAATATCTTTGAATTAAGCTTAATACGCTGATTTGCATCAAAATGTTTACTCTGAAGTTGTAAGCAAGAAACCAAGAAAAACTACTGCAAGCAAATATACAATCTTCTACCAGAATAAAGCTGTCAAGAAATCTAATGTTAATTAAATTATTCTCTCACATATTCGTTTACAGACACTACATTTATATATCTGCCTTGGTTGATATATTCACAAATATAACTCTAAGAGTAAACTAATCGTTTGGAAAAAAATCTTTGTTCTATTCTGAAAAAGTTACAAGCAAGGAAAAGCTGCTGCAAGAATAACCTTTTTCCCGAAAAAATCGTCGAGTGCTCTCGATATAAAAGTGTAGAGTTACAAATGTAAGGTATGCTGACTGTATGACTGCGAGCAGAAAGTGATTATTGATTATGCAGTAGCGCGCCTTTTATTGCAGCCCCCTCTCTTGCAGAACTGCCTTTACTCGATGACGTAACTTTCTCTATTAAAAGTCGCTGTCACTCACCAATTAAGGACTGTCAATAAATGAGCGCGACTTGTCATTGGTCCATTTAAAGGGGACTTGACTTGAGTGGCCAATGAGAGGCCCGAATGAGTCTCAGTGGTTTTCAGCGAGGCACAAAATAATGATGGTTTCGACAAAATTATGTTTCATAAATGCTGAATATCTCGACAATCATATAACAAAGGCTCATCAAAACCATCTATGCTCCATATCTATATTCTATTTATTGCTTTAATACATATTATTTTTTCAAGTTTGTCCTATAACATATAGAAAAGTGTCGGACATGGCATTTAAAAAAAAACTCGACTGATTTTAATACCTGCGAAATTTTGGTAAACGAAAAGATCGCAGATAAAAAGTACCGATATCTTGATGATAGTCATATTCAGTGATACTATGAAAACAAAAAACAGAATGAATATTAAATGCACCATGTCATAATAATAAAAAAAAATAGATATATAGCACATACAATTGAGGTCAGCCAGCTTTATTATAACTTCCATTATCAATGCCATCATGAATCCAATTATACACAAATATTATATGTATGAATGTTATTCGGCAGATACTCGATCCTGGCGCCCAACGCCATCCCTCAGGGCTTCGTCGATGGCAAGGTGGTCACCGAAAAAGTCTTGGCCGCTCTTCAACTCGAGCAGAATGATTTCCGTCTCGGACATACCAAGGTACGAGGTTGATCCATGTATTTTATATCTAAACAATAAACGTTACTATTTTCTCTTTGTGTGTGGAATCACAGCTGTGGCTTATGGTAAACCTACATGATAAAGTTCAAATTGAAATGTGTACCAATCCATTCCACAAATTCACGTTTCTAAAACTTATATTCGGAACCTTTTATTTTGACCAGGATACCTTTCACAATAAGGAATTCAGTCAACATCATTTTTGATGAGGAATGCATTAGTAATTATCATTTAAATACATGAATGAATTCATGATTCAACCACTTAATTACCCACAATGTACCTTAATTTGTCATCCCTATAGGTCTTCTTCCCCGCTGGCTTTCTGGGAAAACTGGCAATACTGTCTGCCTTTTCATGTATCATTCGAAAGCTTTATGCTACATAAACTGTTTTA
Organism: Hydroides elegans; assembly: GCA_001703475.1. Lineage (NCBI taxonomy): Eukaryota > Metazoa > Annelida > Polychaeta > Sabellida > Serpulidae > Hydroides > Hydroides elegans. The sequence continues at coordinate 11,824 of LQRL01090944.1, forward strand.
AGTGTCATTTTCAATTTAATTCCAGATATGTTTTCTTTTTTAATCCGATAGGTCTTCTTCCGTGCTGGCATCCTGGGCAAGCTGGAGGACTGGCGTGACGAGCGACTGAGCAAAATCATCTCGCTCTTCCAGGCTCACATCCGCGGCTACCTGATCAGGAAGAGCTACCAAAAGCTATGCGACCAGAGGTATGTGAGATGAGTTGCGATTTTCAAATTATAAGGCCTATGTTGGGTTGTAGGGCAATTGAAAGTGATACCATGTAGTGAAGTTGCCCGACGGTATGGGCTTTGCTACATGATCAGGAAGAGCTACCAGAAGCTCTGCGACAAGAGGTGAATGGGATGTCACGTTGTTATGTAACAAGTTTTTTTAATCTTCAAATAGAAAGAATCAAACTATTCCTTAGGGTCACATCCTACTTGCAATGGACAACTAGGGTCGATTCTACGCGTCGAGTGTAGTTATTCCTTACGAAACGAATCAAAAAACTATTTTTATGCTTCGCCACCGGAGAAACTCATCCTTTCTTCGAGGAGAATGGATTCAGACATTTTGAAAACACGGGGTCCTATCATAATCTTGAGAATTTTCAATATGCATGATATGAAAAGTAACCCTCGCAAATAATAGCACCCTAGATCTTTTATATTATAGATTCTTTCAAACTATACACACATAAATATCGGTTACACCACATCATATTTCATGTTCAATGGATTTATTTCCAATGAATCCCCTTTTATTGTCCGTCCTCTCTCAGTGGGAACCCCTTTTCAGAATCGGATCCAGAAATGACCAACCAGGGAGATCAATCTGCAATAGCGGTTGGAGGGGGCAATTGATACACTTATATTGGGGACGAACGGGGATTTGGGATCGGTCCGCTCGCCGAATTCGCCCTTACATAGCCACATGTATAAACATTATTTAAAGCATGATTTTCAATTACACATTATTTTGTTCACAGAATGGCTCTGATCGTCATCCAGCGTAACATCCGCAAATGGCTCACTCTGCGCAACTGGCAATGGTGGAAGTTGTACACGAGGGTCAAGCCCCTTTTGAGCATGGCGAGGGCCGAGGACGAGATGAAGAAGAAAGAAGAGGAGTTTGAAAAGTGCAAGGAGGAGCTGGAGAAGGTCACCAAGCTCAAGAAGGAACTCGAGGTATAGTAAATGACCGGAGTTTGGAATGGGATAATGTAGGCTTTTCCATATATCCTCGCTTATTGGGAGTCGAATCGTTACTCGGGCTTTGAATGGCGGATTTTGAATGATAGTTTTTTTTTATTCTTAGAAGTTGTAATGGCTTAAATTATTTTGCGTAAAAATCGAATTACAAGGAATTGATTATAGACTATCGAAAACCCATCTAACCTTTTTAAAACAATGAATAAATTTATTTTACTACACAATACACTAAATCACAAAGTTCACCAGAAACTAGACCTTTTGTACGATCAAGCAAAATCCACGTGTTATCATATCTTTACCCCTGTCTATTTCACAGGAGCAAAACGTGACCCTACTCCAAGCCAAGAACGACTTGTTCCTGCAACTGCAGTCGGAAGGAGACACACTGACAGAGTGCGAAGAGAAGATCGTCAATCTCGTGCAGCAAAAGGCTGAGTATGAGAACCAGGTAGGGTAGCCATTCTAAATAATTATGCGTTTTTGTAGTATCTATTTTACGTATAAGCACCATTTTCACAATTAGCGCAACTAACTAACACTGTCAAAACAACAGGTATTGTTTTCTCTATGGAAGGTGATCAATGAAAAACGTTGATTCCATGTCGGGGTTGAAATTTAACAACCTCACGAAATTGCAAAACGTCCTGCACGACGCTCAAACGATCTTATGGAGTATAAGTCGTCTTAGTATTATACACACAATTGTTTTTATCATTATAAAGTTTTTGACTGTAGCGTTTTCATGGAACACTTAAAAAACGCGTTAGAAAACATTGCTGTAATAATAATAATAAAAAACCTTAAATTTATTAACAAACAGCTCGTTTTATTCTATTGATATATTTTGAAAAAAAAAAACGACGATCGAGGGTAGTCCCACATAGATGCATCAATAAGCGCAAATCTGCTTAACAAAATAAAACGAAATATTAATGTTTTCAAATATTACAGTATGTTGAATATCGTTCATTTTTTTTCACCCAGATCAAAGAGTATGAGGAGCGCCTTTCGGAGGAGGAATCCCACTGCAAGTCCCTCGAATCCATAAATGCATATCTGCTTAGCAAATTAAAATCAAATATGCTTATTTGAAACGTTATATAAGAACATTTATTTTAATTTCAGATCAAAGAGTACGAAGAGCGCCTTTCTGAGGAGGAATCCAACTGCGAGTCGCTGGAATCCGCGAAGCGCAAAGTCGAAGACCAGTGCGAGAAACTGGAGGGAGACATCGAGAACCTAGAACTCAATGTACAGGTGGGGAGATAAATACAAAGAAAAACTGTGTAAATGTGTGATTACGAAAAGGGAACTTCGTAATCAACTTCTTAATCATACATAATCATCTATAATTAGAAAATATTTCTGCACGGGTTCACTCATGCATTCAATTTCTAAACCAACTTTAGCATCCGTATCTTCCCCTCATACCCCTGATTAACTTGTATACACATGTACGAATTCATGTGCATGTGCAGTTTTCTTTTTCTTAGACATTCTTGTCCCATATAATCACCGATACTTTCATGGCTGATCATCCGTTCACCTTTCAACTTATCGAAATCCTATATTCGTCACTATATAAATGCCTTATATTTTACTCTAGAAACTGGAGGAAGAGAAGAAGTCACGTGACAACCAGATCCGTACGTTGAACGACGAGATGGCGCGACAGGACGAGCAGATCGCCAAACTCGGCAAGGTCAGTGTGATATATACTGTTAAGGCCCACATTTTGAAGGCACATTTATAACCTTTTAATTAAAACTTTATTTTGATAGTAATAGCAGCGTTCTTTCAGATGCGACTTTGCCTCGCTTTTTTTCAGGTGGGGAGATCCAAAACTACGGCCGTAATTGACAACATCACGCTCAAAACAAATAAAGTTAACCTCTCGTTGAGTCATTTTTACATAATAAGCTTTCCTTATTGAGTAAATACAGCAGTGATACAGGCTTACCAGAATTCTTACCAGATCACCATTTTTTTAAAATTTAATTTAAAGGACAAGAAGAACCTTGACGAGAACCTGCGCAAGACCCAGGAAGATCTGCAGGCGGAGGAGGACAAGTGCAACCACTTGAACAAACTCAAGCAGAAACTCGAGCAGAACATCGATGATGTGAGTTATTTGGTTATTTCTAATTCTGAAACTTTAAATTTAAACTGTTTTTATTTATTTTGATATTCTAATATATTAATTAAACTTTGCCTTAATAACTCAAACAGATAATCCTTTGATACAGAGAACACCTAACTTGTTTTTACATCAATTGAAAAACTTTAACAAGACAACATTTAAATTTTAACATGATTCTAAAACATTCACGACTACGTTCAGTGTTGCAAGTGTTACCAAACACAGTTAACATATCACGGGTTTTAACCTTTTAGTTGGAGGACAGCCTTGAGCGCGAGAAGAAGCACCGCAGCGACATGCAAACTACCGAAAACCAACCGAATTTCAAGTTTACTTCGATAAATCAAAACACCCTGTTTAAAGTTATTAAACTATTTCATGATTTATAGAGTATAAATTATATAATGAATATTTGATCTTCCCATAGTTGGAGGACAGCCTTGAGCGCGAGAAGAAGCACCGCAGCGACGTGGAGAAGGCCAAGCGCAAAGTGGAGAACGACCTCAAGATGACGCAGGAGAATGTCGAGGAGCTGGAGCGTATCAAGCATGAACTGGAGGATAATGTGCGCAGGTATTGGGTGTTTATTACTAAAAGGGTTCGATGTAACAATGGGGTTTATTTATCAAACATGTTTCCCAAAAAGTGTGCTGAATATGTACAACTTATCCATGTTATATGCTTGAATAATATGGAGAAATATGTGTGTCGAGCTGTATTTTTGCCACATGTCATACCTTATATACATGACCAATTCAAAAACCGACAATGTTTCTTTTCTAAAAACGCTAATTTGACACTTAGCGCAATGTTGTACAGAGCCCTTCATTTTGTATTATAATTAATGTAGTCAGGTTTTTTCCTTATTTTTCAAACAAGCTATCTTTTATTTTCTTTTTCGGAAAAACAAACCCAATGACGATATTTTGGATTAAGGGTGATACTTTTTAACGTTACGTTGAAAGTGATGTGTCTCATCCAATGTAAAAGATTGGTAATACCAAAGTCGATTTAATACGATCTTACCGTTCACTATTTGTATGATTCGTTCAATTACGTTTCATCCAATTATTTAAAGTATTACTTTCTCGCCAACAGGAAGGATGGCGAGATCAACAATCTGAACGGTCGACTGGAAGACGAACAGAACCTAGTCGCGCAACTGCAAAAGAAGATCAAGGAGCTCCAGGTGTGTACAATGTATATATGCCCGTGTATGTAAGTGGTGTATGTGTGAAAAGGGTATTGATGGTATCGCATCGGTCACATCATATTCATCATACAAAGGAAGTTTTGTAAAATACAAACAGCGTGACTGCTTAAGCTATAGCCAGAAATAAGGTTTCAGCAAAAAAGAGGGATGACACCAGTCTCTTTATATTGTTGCTATTAGGACCGGAGACCCGTCCAAGGACTGTATTGGAGCAATAACAATAATTGAACTAGAGGGATATTATGCTCATATAGCATATGAATCTGCTATCTTTTCATTTTGTGAAATAATATCGTATACTAACAGATATGCGGGTCAAAAATTTCAGCAAAAATTTCAACGAAAACCGACCAAAATATGAGGTAGATAGATAGCAGATAATAAGGACATAACAATTGCTTTTTGGGGTTTAAGGGGTAAGCTTCTGTTGAGGTATGGCATATTTTTTAAAAAAGAAGGTCACAAGGTAAGAAAGAACTTTTTTGTTGTATGAATATGTTACCTTTTGCAATAATCAAATGGGGCGATAGAATAAATCCATACAGACCCTACAGATGGTAGACCTACAAATATGGTTTGAAAAAAAAATGAAGAAGGAGAAGAAGGATGATTGGAAAAATACTAACAAGAGAGATTCGATAAGAATGAGAGCATGGACAAGAGGGACAAGAGGGTGCAATAGGAGGTGCACATGGACGCAACCTCCGTTTGCTAGGCGAACCCAAAATGGTCATATATGAGTTTCGAGGACATTGTTAATGTCCTAATAGAAGTCCACACTATCTCTGCTTCGTAGCTAGATCAATCTCTGATTAAATCATTAATTGCAATAATTAATAATGCCGCACAAATTCCAATTACATCGTACAAAATCGCAAATACATCTTTATACAAGGATATTTCCTAAATATTTATTTGAAGTAACAAGCTCAACATTTGGACCCTGATATTGTTTAACAACGTAAACAACAACAAAACCTGATTCCGCAAGACCATATTTTTAGTCTACCTTCAAGGTACCACTCCATCGCTCGCCAATCCTGATAAATTGCACATTCATTTTCTTGCTTGAATTCCCAGATATTTTATGTTTGTTTCTTGAACATGGATTGAGCCAACAATCCAATGTTTGGATTGCTCATAGAGCGAAGATAGTGCGATATGTGAGCGCTGCAGAGAATTCCATTACTCAGCGTCTAAAACATGAAAGGAATCGGGTTTTTGTAGATGTTGTTTATTTCGCCTTCTGACTAATTTGTTTAAGAATTCCTTTGCTTTTGTAGAATTATGGGAAGATTAATATGACTGGGTTTACATGAAGGTCGAACAATATTGTTCATTATGCTTAAACACCGTAAACTCCGCATATCAGATTCAGCCATACATTATCATACAACACACCAAATACTAGATCAGAATTCTAATACGGTTTCTTCTTAATTCACAAATACAGCTGCTTTGATTTCGCTTTATAAATAGAAAGCAAATGCTTGATTGATAAGCAGGATCTAAAAAGTTAATATTCCTCCTTAGCTAGAAGCGTTGTCATGACGTTTCCAAAATTCTTGTGATTTAACTTTACGTTGATATTTGGTGGCATTTTTATTTTCGCAAGTTTTTTAATCGATTTCACATTTAATCAAAATTATCGCTTCGTTCAATCGCAAAAGTTATTATAGATCTCCATCGTTAGACCATATCTCCGTTTGCAATATAATACCAACATTCGTTTGACGTCACCCGACGTGCTAATGACTGCTCTCTAATCACTACCATAACCAGTCATATACTCTCTACCTTACAACATTCTTCCATGGATCTGGAATGGAGTCTGACAAGAAGTGAATAATCATTGAGTAACGCGCGAGTGACGGACGGCCTTCCTATTTTGCTCCTGCAATGGAATCGACCCAGACAAAATACATGCCATAGACGTCATGGTATTGAAAAGAACGTTGTTTAAACATATTGATTATTTTCTTTTTTGTGATAAGTCGTAGTTTTTCACTTTATCCAAATTTCGGTTCAAGCATCGATCGGTTGCTATTTTGACGTCAAATAAAAAACATAAATTGCCTCGATGTTTTTTACAGAAAAAAATCCCAAACAAAACCAGTTTTATTATATAAAATGAACCTCATACAATAGATGGATTTATGGCGTCTACCTACATCTTACCAACTGGAATCCTCTCTTTCTTCTGATGCATCTCGGGGCTGTCTGCAGATTCCACTGTCTGTGGCACTCAGATGGGTTTATAAAGAAAGTTGCGCAAGGAGCCGCGCCGCGCCATAACATGCCTCGCTCCACAAATCCAGACATACATACCTTTAGGCTCTTCAAGTCGTTTTCCGTTAATAGCCTAGTCGGGTTCGGGTGCTGTGTTATTTCGTGAAGGCATTTAGGGATTTCGGCGTTAACACATATTGTATAGGACTTTATTGCAAAATTAAAAACAGAAACTTGAAAATATTTCAAAACTCAATTATTAAGGATAAATATTTTCTTTCGAACAAAACACAAAAACGTCAACATTTCGTAAAATTGGTTCACCCCCATTTTGGATAGTGCAAAAATGTCTGATACAGTGTTGGAAAATGGTCTGGATACTTCTGAAGGGCCTGCAGTGAAAACCGACGATGACCCACCTATTGAATCCAAACCCACTCCAATCAAGGAACATGAAGTCATAACCGTACGCGAAGAGCCAGCTACACCTTCCGTTAATTTGAAAACGCAGCATTCTGAGAAGCCCGTAGCTTCTGAAACAACGACAAAACATCGAGAAAGGTCAAGGTCGTCCCTAGATCGTACATCACGTGATCGCGCATCACGTGACCGCATCCTAACCGATCGCCCAGCACCACGTGACTATTTCGCTGACGATTATAAATCTCGTGATCATTTAAAAAGCGGCTACGGCGGCTACAACGCGACCACGCCAATGTCCTCATACGCTGATCGCGCCTCGTCGTCGGCGTTCGCGCACTCACGTGACCCCGATTATGCATCGCGTATGATCGCAGCGGCGAGCGGCTATGGCTACGGCGAATTCGCTGGTAGCGGCGTCAGCGATGGCGGCGGCGTCAAACGCAGCGATAATGTCATTGATAATATACGGTTTCATCCGATTATCGATCAGAACAAACCGGATGCGCCGGTGAATAAGAAGCTGTCGTCAAGGAGTCGGCATGTGATGCGGATGACGTATGATATGGGATTCTCGCAGCCGGCGCTCAAGGCTATGTATGATGTACGTTAAAGGGTGGAGTTAGTTGCATTTCAAGATATTTTGTGCTGGGAAGTGTGGGCAGTGGTGCGGATGAAATAGGAATTGAAATTTGGTGTACGATGTACGTCAGAAGGGGAGGGTTGGTTTGTCGGATTTCATTTCATTGAGTGGATTGATTACAGAATCTCTAGTCTATGCTTGAAATTAATTGTGATGTCTTAGCTGATAAGGAGGGTGGATATGAGGTTATTCTTTTGAGTTTTATTATTTTAGAGGCTGAACGTACAGTGTAATGGCTAGAATAAGAGAATTTGGTTGGAAGGATACCATCAATTTGTATAAAAAATGATTTACTGAATGTATTTTATTAAGCACTTTAAACCCTTAATAGATACAATACAGTAATTAACCGCCTGTGCATAACGTAAGGTAAAGTGTATACTATAAGCAACTATAAGAAAAAGATGCATTGAGAATCAACATAAATCAAACAAATATACTCGTACCATTTTAGTCATCATCGGTCAGATACTCGGCCGGTCAACGTTTTTATAAAACTCTTTAATGTGTCTATACTCACAATAGCACATTTAAATCAAAACAAATATCTTATTTTAGGCTCGCATTGAAGAACTCGAAGAGGAACTGGAAGCCGAGCGTCAAGGTCGCGCCAAGGTCGAGAAGCAAAGACACGCTTTGCAGGCTGAACTGGACGACCTCAGTGAGAGACTGGATGAGGCCGGAGGGGCAACGCAGGCGCAGGTATGGAAAAGGGTGGGGGAGGAGAAGGGGATGGGAGGAAAAAGAGAGTGGAGGGGATGGGAGGGAAGCAAAGACACGTTTTGCAGGCTGAATGACCAGGCTGGATGACCTCAGCGAGAGACTGGATGAGGCCGGAGGGGCAACGCAGGCTCAGGTATGGAAAAGGGGGGGGGAGGAGAAGGGGATGGGAGGAAAATGAGA
>LQRL01090948.1:0-18945 GCA_001703475.1 Hydroides elegans
CTGAAGGATGCTGGGGACAATGCGGAGACCGCGTCTATGTGGATCTGGCGACGACGGCTCGAATGTTCTCCCGGTGAAACACCGCACGGGATAGAGTCAAAAACAAATCGCAATTGTGACGACCATCCCCACAGTCTGGCGTCCAAAACGATTCAGGCGGATGGCCGGAACGGAGGTGATCACCACTTCCACAGTCTGGCTTCCACCACGAATCAGGCGGATGGCCGGAACGGAGATGAAGACCACCCCCACAATCAGGCGGGCTGCCGGAACGGAGGTGTAAACCACCCTCACAGTCTGGCGCCCAGAACGAACCAAGACAGAACGAATCAGGCGTGTGGCCGGAACGGAGATGAAGACCACCCCCACAGTCTGGCGCAAAAAACGAATCAGGCGGGCTGCCGGAACGGAGGTGTAAACCACCCTCACAGTCTGGCGCCCAGAACGAGCCAAGACAGAACGAGACTCGTCGAAAGTATGGAAGGAAAGCCGAGGAAACGGTATAACCCTTTGGAAAATATAACTGCTTTTAGGGGAAAACACGACGTGCTAAGCAACTTCTTCCCGTGCACCATCCGTGTGTTCGAGCGGACTTTCGCATCAAGTGAGCACGCATATCAATACATGAAGGCGATGAGTCATGGGAAAGATAATGTGGCCAAAGACATCATCCAATCAAGAAACGCATGTGAAGCCAAAAGGCTAGGAAAAAGAGTCATTACAGAAAGAGTATGGGAAACCGAACGACTCGAAGTCATGAAACAGATAATACGCAGGAAATTTGAATGCGTTTCCAGATATAGACACGAACTAATGAAGGCCAAATTAACAATAGTGGAGGCGGTGCCTGGCGACAACTTCTGGTCGTGTGGGTTATCTAAGGAAGAGGTTGGGTGGTGCAACCCTGAAAACTGGCCGGGTAGAAACATCATGGGAAACCTCCATATGGAACTGAGAGATGAAGTGAGGAGAGGTGGAACGGAATAGAGCAAGCGTGCCCATCTGTGGAGGCGCGGAGTGATCAACCGCGTCGACGACCCAGGAAGAGTGCATAGTCCCATATCGTCGAAATGCGCATTGAGGCCTGGGAGGGACCTGATGATCCACAGATGAAGCTGCAACGAAGCAGTATTTAAGGTATTCGTGTGTATTTGCTGTTAATGTTATTCATTGTTTAACATTGTGCATGAAATACTAATTTCTTAAACTGTTACGGAACTGTATATTTTTATATTAATTATATTTGCTTGTGCGACCACGAATCAGTATGAACAATTTTTATTACTGCTATACTATACTATGATTATGTTTTGTTTGTAATGAAAATCACTCTTTAAGTTTGGGTTTATTAAAAATATGTGTAGGCTATATATATACATATAGATGTACCATGTGTAACCAATGGAAATAGTTATAATGAACTATAACGACTGTTTGAAATAAAAACTACAAAAAACAAAAAAAACTCTTTATTTTGAAACTTTATCAAAACATTAAAATAGCACCCCGCATTATAGATTTCGAGCTATTGCTTCTGGTTATGAATTTTACAATGTCACAAATAATTCCATTTATATCATCATCGTATCACTGTGTGTCCCTGGTCGTTTTTTTTTCCTGAGAGCCGTAACCGAAAGATCTAAATTCAAAATTCTTAAAATATAGATATATGGGAAATGCGTTAACGATAATCAGAAATATCCATTGTTGTTTTATTACAATATGTATATAACTCTTATCAAACCAGACATCTTTCTGACATCAAGTATGTTCATTATTATTTTTTTTGCTCAAAATAGTCAAACAAATAATCCTAGAACTATATTTTGAAAATATCATGGTGTGTCCCTGGTCGCTTTTTTTCCGGAGTGTCACAACCGATATCTCATCCTTGCTTAGCCTTCTACATTTCACATCATCCTTCTCACAGCAAAGGGCGAAACGTGAACTCTGTAATTAAAAGTGTTTTTACTCCCTTCTTTTGTCTTTTGTCTATTTAGAAATGTCGCGTACTAGTCGTGGTTTAATCTTAAGGTAGTAGCAATTCGATCAAATTTCATGCAACGCACCAAAAGGGCTGTCACACATTTGGCTCTTTCACACTTTTAGATTAAAGCAGTAAGTAAGACAGTTAGATGGCTAAGTTACAAAAGAGAAAGAGGCGCTGTTTTGAAATCGGATCTTGATAATAAATCTACCCATTGTATTTTGATAGGAAGTGTTTGGAAATTGTACAGACAAAAGAAATGTAACTTATATCAAAGCTTCAATACCATATAATGCTCATGATACATCCATGAGTTCAATAAAATATTATGATATTATCAACCGTATTATAATCTTCAATCAATATTTTTTAATGTTCCAAATTACTACTCTCTGCGTTAAGTTCTGTATAAGCAATGGACACGGCTATAACTGAATAAGAAATTTCTAAACACAATTCTCAAATATAATCCTTATACATATGTGGACAAAGACTTAAGAAAAGCTTTTAAAATGATGAATATTTTACATTTATTTGTGTGGATAAATACTGTGATTTGGTCGACACAATGTCTTGGATTAGACAAATATGATGGGTAAGTTTTTTAATCTATTTTGAAATATTATTTTCGTAAATGATACATTTTAGAAGAAAACCCACGAGCTGTTCCTCGCATAATATGTTTCTTACCCAGCTGGCTTGGAAAGTATGGAATTTGAATGTACACTCTAACTTTGAGATATTAGGAACACATTTTAAATCCCTTTATTTTTTTTAAATAAGAAATAGTAATAGTTTCTTATCAAATGTATTAGAATTATTTGAATTGTCGAATAAAATAGATTCTGTTTTTTTTTACATAAGCTAACTATGCATTTAGTTATATTCAGCGTTTGCAACATTGCGAATGTATTCATTTTCGGTTCCAAGCTGGTTAGAAAAGATGGAACTACTCAGCTGGCTTTTTTTCGAAATATTTATGTTATGAAGATATGAAGAACACATTTTTAATGACATTTTTGTAATATGAAATTGTAACGATTCCTTGTTCATTTATTAGAATTTTTGCAGTTTCCTGATGAACTATACTCTATTCTCTCTATATGATCGGTCATCTGGTTACATGTATATTCAGCATTTGTATCGTTGCAAATATATTCATTTTCGGTTCCAAGCTGGCTAGAAATGGTTGAACAAGGTGCAAAATGTTTATGTTCAAAATGAATTATATGTAAATATTTGTAAGATGGATTAAATGTGATTTTACAGCTTTTTGATTAAAATAAGGTGGTTAAGTTTCTTTCGTTAAAGACGAAAAACAATATTTGGGAGTGTCATTTGTTTATAAAATCTGAGAACTTTTATATAATCGTCTTAACATGGTCTAAACGATCTTTATCGTCAGCTGAGAACGTCCGATCGAATTGGTGCATACTTAATACGTATATTTTGTAGGCAAAATATAATACAGGCCAACAATAAGTAAAATTTCCTCCTCATGGTTTAACCAAAAAAATACAAGGATAAAAACGCATAAACCCAAATGGAAAAAGCTAACGGCAAAACGGTAACCGCACGAATGATAAACTTTCAACGTATAAACGCTAAATGTATGGCCACATTTATCAAACTTACCTTCAAACCAAGCTTCAAAACATTTAATGTCGTGGCGACAATGAACAATTTCATGCTTTTAAACCACCTTCAAACCAGCTTTAAACTGTGTAAATAATAATTTACATATGCGTCTGTGGTTTGAAGTGTAGTTTGAAGGTAGCTTTGAATGTGGTTGAAGCGTTTTTTAAACCTTGGCTCATATTTTGAGTTCTCATAAGTAATAAATTGACAACACGATTTTCCACAGGAAAATGGGAATAACTTGCCATGTGGCCAGACTTAACAATTTTGAAAATTATGTACATAACTGCTAAAACTTGTTATAACAGATCAATACTTAATATTCATTTTATAAAAGTTTGGTAACGTTTTGTGTCAAGCTGCGTTCAGGCAAAATAAAAACTCGACAATAATGAAAATTGTGTACATAACTGCTAAAACTTGTTATAACAGATCAATACTTAATATTCATTTTATAAAAGTTTGGTAACGTTTTGTGTCAAACTGCGTTCACGCAAAATAAAAACTCGACAATAATGAAAATGGTGCAGCGCTGGTCTAACTGATATTTTAATAGATGTCAACAGAGCATATCCATTCAATTTTAGCAACCTGATCGCTTTAGTCTCCTTGTGATTTATTGTCAGTTACTGCAAACATCGAAACGGACTTTGAAATTGAAAGGGGAAACGGGATAATGCACTTACGCACTTGCAATAAAATTTAAAGCTTTTACTCAAAGTGTCATTTTACCGCAAATTGATGAAAGTGATCCTCTCTTGTCTTTTTCGAAAATGTTATTTTGAAAAGGGGAACCATAGCTTAAAATGGTTTGTCCTGATTTGGATTAAAAAGGTCAATTCAAGTGACAAATGATAGGCGTAGCAGTCTAAGTGAAACACTGACAATTATGTTTAAATCATTGTGATCTACCATAGCTTTTAATAGTAGCTGGTATAAAAGATCATGTTTTGATCTCATTATTAAATCAACACCACCGAAAATTGCATCTAAATGATAATTGAACTTAGGTTCCAGGAATGACCCCTATTCTATAGTAAACAAGTGAAATTTGTTGGTTTTAATTTACGTATGATTACTCTTAAGAAATATCTTACATCATAATGTTACATTCAAAATGAGTGAAATGGTAATACAGGGCGTTATAGAACTTAATGGTGTCATTTGAATTCTAAACTTTACGCTTAGTACACGATAATAGCCTGACTTAACACGCGATAGAATCCATGAGCCATTATCGGAGCCATTAAGATTTCTTAGCTAAGTGAAACGCTAATCATGCATGTTTGCGTAAAGACATTAACAAGTGACGCGGCAAAATGTATAATGAGAGAGAAATATTGCAAATTGAAATATAGAACAACATCTACATATTGTACCATTTTATACAATTACGATGAATTTAATTTTTAAGACAACAATCAATTCAAAAAAAATGTTTATCACTATATGAAATGCAAAAAGAAAAATGGTTGAATTCAGCATTCGCTCGAAATCGCCCAAATGCCCGTCTGTTTAAGGTACCGTGTGTCTCGTTGGCGCTAAATTTAAGCAAAGGCAGTTTTTGTTTTTTAAATCGCTGCATATATCAATCTTGTTATCTATGATCAACATATACATGTTTACATATACACTATTGGGACTTAATAAGACTCAAGCAACTGGATTTACGCTAACGCTATCCCCTCTTCTTAATTTCGGAAGTTACGGACAATCAATCGGTGTGCCATGCATCTTGCTGCTTAAGCATGGACTTCGGTGGCATTAATAGATTCTTAAAAGTCGTGTGTTTCCGCTATTTCCACTTAAAACACGACGCCCTCTAAGAGCCGCTGGTTGTCATCCTGGTCTTTAGAAGTAGATCGATCCCTACCAGGCAAGAATCATTGAAGTAATTGCACAAAGCGGTATAACGTCAAAACATATTTAGCTATATAATCATTATTGCTCAGTGTAGGGGTGGATATAAAGATAAAACTTGTTTTAGGTGTTTCATATTTTCAAACTTGAGATCAATCATTTGTTTGTGTTTTTGTATAATATCTTCTAAAAATCTACCAAACAAATGCAGACTCATATTTTAAACCACCAAAAAGATGCAACATCAAAGAAGTTCAATAATTAGTCTACTTAAAGGACGTCAAAAATAGCGTCAAAAAGAGCGTCAAAGAGCGTCAAAATAATTAGACTTGATGATAACGCCCCGACGTTGATCGTGATTGTGCGTTCGCATCTATGTCTACTGTAACGTTGAAACGACGTTGCGCGGCATCAATCCGAGTGGGATTATAAAGGGAGGTGATGGATGACAATTCATCTCGCATTTTGAAAATTAACAATATTTGACCTTTCATATTAAAAGGGATGGAATATGTTGCATAAAAGAAATGTCATTTCGCTCCTAATGGAGGTTTCACGTGATGTTATTCAATATATAATGATGATTATTTTTCATATGACATGTTGTAGGCATGATAACGGAGTAAACATTCATCGGCTGTTGTAATAAGGATTTGAAAATACATGTAACTACTTGAGCCGCCCCCACAAACCATTTTTATTACTTCAATTTGATGGCAATATAAATTCAAATTAGATAATTATATGTAACAGTTTATATATACAATGTGTATATTCTACTACATAGACTACAGGTCGCGCAGTGCAAACCGATGTAAAGATTGCAAGCTAATCCAATTTTAAAGCTGGTTCCCGGTTATTTTAGGTATTTAAATAAGGGGAGTATTTTCAAATCGGAGAGTGTGGTTTGAAATCGATTTCAAACTACCGGGAGATTATGGGGGGGGGGGGTTATAATTAGGGGGTAGCTTGAAATCGTTACACCGGCCATTCATTATTGCCCCACATTATTTTTCACATTTTTTTTCTCCGCACCTACATGTATATGGTCCGCTGTCCCAAAATCTGATTTTAGAGACGTGTTTTTAATCTGGATTAAGGCGCGGATCCCGAAAATATTGAACCTGTGGTATCAAAATATCAGAGCGAGTGGGGCGCAAATTTATTATTTGGCATAAACGTTGACGGAGTGCGTGCCGCGCGGGTCCCTTCTAAGGCCGCGGTTACACAGAGCTAGCTGTTTGTCACGTCGGGAATTAGTCCACTATTTAGTCCTCTATCTTCTTTATAAAAGCTCGTGTGAAACAAAGCAGCAAGCTTGTTTTAGTCAAAAGTGGTTACACTGCATTTCTTCACGACAATCTTGCTATAACACAGAGGAAAAGCCAGCGGGAAAAAACTTCTAGCGGGAAAACAAATGAAGGGCACCCCACGACACATTTTTCAAAAAGTTGTAAAATCAACTTAAAACCGCATAACAATTACGAAGAACAATCAAATAGTGGTTTTTGAACATTTAAATTTTGCGAAAAGGTGTTCCTTTTTTCCAAGCCAGCTGGGCAGATTCTCCCTTTCTAGCTAGCTTGGAACAGGAAAGGAACACCTTTTGCGAAAATTGAAATGTTGAATATAACCAAATTACGTATCATATCTTGCAAATTACAGTTTATTAGGCAATTGCAAGCAAGGTTCATCATTTCAAAAATTATTTTTCTCACTACTTTATGTGAAAATTAAGAAATAATCAAAAAAGGTGTTCCTCAAATTGATCAAATCTCCAAGCTAGAATGAATTTTCTCAAAATCTCCAAGCCAGCTGGAAATTGGTGGGGAACACCTTTTTGGGGGAACAGCTCGTGAGGTGCTCTTCACAAATGGCTTGTTTAAACGCGAATTTTACAATAATGAACTTCATTTGAGTTTGTTTGACACCATGTATGTCACGAAAATCATTTTGAAATACTAGAAGGAAACGGGAGAAAACCTCGATTTTTAAGCCTTTTCGCTTCTTTTTGATCCAGTGTAACCATTAAAAAAGCTCGCGTGAATAACTGCTAGCTTTTCAAAAAGCTCTGTGTAACCTCGGCCTTAATCGGTACCTTATGTTGACATTTTAATTGCGTGGAAAGTCACATTATTAGACGGTTTATCTCTATGGATGTCTGATCAATTTGTAATTTCATAAGGACCTTTTAATATAAAAGTTTCTTTTGCTTATAATTTTTGCTATTGAAGTAACTAAAGTTGACTTGATAAATACATTTTCTTTCTAGTGGTAATAGTGGCAAAACCACTAGCTTATTCATTTAAACTGTAAATAAAATGCAAAGGGTCGATTAAATTAATCAAAATTTTATCTTAAAGTAAAAATATCACATTGCGATATTTTTTTGTCACAAGAGGGGATCCTTTGGTTACTTTCTCTGCTACGAACCAATAAAAACACAAAGACATGGTCCATTTACGAACGTTTTAGAATTGCATGTGTGCTCCTCTGATATTTAAGCAAGATAAGACCAAGGTGTTGACAACTAAAACTACCCACTCGGCAAAGCCACGTCCCAACCCTGTCCCCTCGACGTCTTTACATGACGTCCTATTTAATACCTATACTGGGCCTGTATGAAAGTTTGCCGGACGTAATTTTCAGACGTCGCATCGCCGTCCATATCTGACATCTATTAGACGTGCACAATAAAAACGTCCGCAAATAATTTAAATAAGACGTCCTAAGCTGATCCGTGATGGGGTGAGTTAGAGACTGCCTTTAATCGGACGTAATATTTATTGCACGCACATTTTCATCTAAATATAAAAATTATTTTATACTTAAAAATCATAAATATGCATTTTTGAGGAATATGATAGATATTCATCTGGACTATCATATTCTGGAAATCAAAACAATTCCTACTGTAAGTGGTCAGAAATCCAAATTTTCAATTTTTGGAGGGGTAAACGCAATGCTCTTAAACAATAAGTGTTTTCGATAAGTTCGTCTTTTAATTAAGTCCTTAGAACGTCAGATTACGTCCCGACCAAAATATTTGGTCCATTCAACGTCATATTTGTACGTCAATAGGACATTAAATTTGCAACGTCACTAGGATGAGATTAATAGAACGTCCTTACAGCGTCTGATTATTGACGTACTCTGGACGTATCAATATGTCACGTCATGAAAAATTCGTCCTATTGACGTCATTTAATGACTCCGCTGGGACGTCTCTTTTTCAACATCTTAACGACGCTCTTATTGAGTTGCAGACGTCGGGTCCTAAAACAAAGTGATAGGGACGTCTTGAGGATGTTGTTTACCGAGTGGGTATGGCCCGTGTTATATATACACTTACTTTCTCAATCTATATTTTATAAATATGTGTATCGGTTACGAGTAAGTGAGCCCCCTCTTAAAGTTTTAGGAATCAAGCAAAAAAAAAAAGAAAACCATTAGAAGCAGCTTATTTTAAGCCTTCAAAACGTATTGACGTTTTTTCGTTTCTTATATTAGACGTTTTTCAGGTGCGTAAATAACTTGAGCACTCTCACCATCTTTGCTTAACTGGTACTGATGGGTTAATAAAATCTAGCAAGTTCGGTTGTCATCATTATATTTAAATAATAGACAGCTTCATTCTGAAAGCGCAGAACGTTTTCCAAGACACCTATTGTTGGATAATCCCGTTTTTCCATTATTATCGAAACCGTATTCGTTACAACATACGTAATGAACGGTGACAAATTGCGGCGATTGTATGGTGGCTTTGTTAAGAGCACCCAGTATACTATAACTGTTAAAAGTATTTGCATTGATAGTTTTCAGGGTGAATTTGATTGTTCATGTAATTGAAAACGCGGGACAGAAATATCATATGAAGTGAGAAGATGAACTTTTTTCTTATCTTTATTTTGCAAAAGATAATGAATTCTGTTTAAGAAAAAAACTCGTTTCAAAACATAGCCAATTATCAACAAAATTTGGATGTGTAGTCATACATTTGCTTTATTGGCATTAAACATTTTGTAGGTTAGTTGACCTAAACAAATGCGAGTTATACGGAGCAATTTTGGTGTGTTGGTGTTTTTGGCGAGTTGACCAGCACCTGTAATTATAAAACAAGTTTCAAACACAATGATTATATATGCTTAATTATACATTGAACTCTTTTTCATTTATTGAGTCGCGGGCTGCTCTTGTTCGATTAAGCAAGGGGAGACAGCTAATGAAACTATGGTTATGACTTACTTTTCTCACCTGTCGTTATTCGGAAAACAATATTGTTTCCAGATACTTTCATTCATTTACATATATAATATCACTATAATACAATGTTTTTTCCCGGCTAACATGGGATATCCCTTCTTACTCCGCGTTATTTTGTTTAGATTCAGGTATATTTTACATCTTTGTTGAACAACCTATCTGTTTTCTATTTCGCGTCGTATGATAACGCCCCCATCTTTCGATCTTATGTTTTTTTTTTATTACGTAAATTATGCCCACGGTAATTATCGGCGCTGAATAACTTAAATGAAATAAAGCAGCGCATATAATCAGGCATATACGAAACAATACAACTTTAATGCGATACTTGTATATCTATGTATATGATAAAGTGTGAGGTCAGTCCATTAATTAAGATATTGTACAGTGTGTATATGTAAATGTATATAACAAAGTCTCTTGGGAACAGTTGCTGCATTGAATCCCTTCAGTTTTAAAAAAGCGAAAAGATCCTTTATTATAGCACTTGTCGTCCATAAGGTTTAATTTTAGATAATTTTAGAGTAAAACCACATGTTGACGTCAGACAACTCAATTCCAATAACCATGTAACGGATACCCTCAATGACGGGTTCAAAAGTCTCCGCGTTTATCCGAAGCTTAAAGAGCATTCTATAAATTCGATGTGATGTGTTAAACTAAATGACGTTTTTAATGTGTTGAATATCTTGATTGCTTTTTACAGCTTCTGCAAAAGGCGATCGATTTGAGATATATGAAAAAAGTGACAATACTGTAGTTAGCACTTACAATACGCAACGTTTTATTTTAGATGGTAATGAAGCCTTACGATTTAACCACCTGTTGACGTCAGACCAGGCTTAAACCACCAAACCCCAATAATCATGTAGCCGATACCTTCGATTATAAGTTCAAAATTATCCTCGTTTATCCAAAGCAAAATGAGTATAATATAAATTCGATGTCACCTACATGTACGTTGATTAAGCAAAATGACGTGTTTTTAATGTGCGGGATATCTTGATTTAATCTTGATTGCTTATCACAGTTTATGCAATAATTGGATCGACTTTTAAAGTCGTGAAAAAGTGAGAATACTCATCTGCAGTCCGAAAGGTTTAATTTTAGATGCAATAGAGCCTTACGGCTAAATCATGGGCACCACCTGTTGACGTCAGACCATGCTTAATCCATCCAACCCCAATAACCATGTAACCGATCCCTTCGATTACAGGTTCCAAATTCTGCGCGTTTATCCCCAGCATAAAGAGCATGCAGCGGCGGTTAAAAGAGCAGCCCATGGTTCACAGGGACAGGTAATATGATTTTAACTCGTTTTTAATATACCAAGGTTCGCTCACTAGTATGTCACTAACGTCATAGCGAAGGGGTGTGAGTTTCATTTTATAAGGTTTCTATGTAATTTTTATCGGCGATGCTATAAATAGTCTTTGATGAGTACGTGGTTACCACAATGACTGGTAACCCTTGCCAATAGGGTGTCTTTCACGATTTTAAGATCTAAGCAGCTTTCCAAAATGATGGGTTAAGTAAATGTTGTTTTTGCAGGATGTTGCAGCGAAACAAAGTAATTTTCCATGTTTTAAGGTTACAAAAACATAAACCCGTTATTATGTGTGACTACTAATGCAAAAGTATCTCAGAAGCTTAATGTCTTTTTTTGAGAGAGCATGTTCATTTGGTCATATACAAATTTATTCCGAAAGAATGACCACATGCGAACGTTAAACGAGGTCATGTCGAAATTCTTCACAAGTATGAGAAATGGCGCTACTCAAACACCAAATCATCACATCATACTCATGACGTAACCGCTAACTAAGGATAGAGTCTTATTGAACGTGTTTTCCAAATTAGTTTTGTTTAATTGAACGTCATATCTATGTTTTAATTTGTCTTTTTAGGCAGAGGTGATCATGACAAATGACCGTGACGGAATCATGGAAATCATGATCTCGCCAACGATGCTCGAAGAAATCACGAAACTGTGCAAGGTATGGAATCATATCGGCTTTAGGAGGTTAAGGTTAATATAAGGTTTAAAAATTGTTCTGCTTCTTTAATAGATGCGAAACTTGAACCAAACATTGTTATTTATTTGTTAGCAAGCGATATTGATTTTACTTGATTTTCTTGATTTCACTGTAATTTCACAATATTCCGCTGGCCGGTGGTCATGGCATTAGGGTCTGACTACATGGTTGGCTCTTCTAAGCTGTATTCCCAAACCAACTTTTTTTTTCAATGTATTTTTATGGATATTCAAAAACAAAACAGCGTCAAGCCTTTTAAATGCAATGAGTACATTTTGGGGTTTCTAGCAAGAAAAAAAGAATAATTTTGGTTTGTTTGGCGAAAAAAAACGGAAAAAACCTCCGATGTGGCTAGGCTCTTATGCTAAACTTAAACCAAGCATTGTAATTTATTTTTCGCAAGCGATATTGATTTTACTTTATTTTCTTGATTTCACTGTAATTTCAACATATTCCGCTGACCGATGGTCATATCTAGATTTAGGGTCTGGCCACATTGCTGGCGTACAAAGGTAAAACATCGTAACTAACATTTTGATGAAACGGAGAAAAACGGATTTTTCTAAATGACTCTGGATTTAAGAAATCACACCATATGCAATCTAAATAAGCATATCAGACCATATTTATCATTATAACAAATTATATATCTAAGCTAATTTTATTTTGTTTTTAACAAATGAATAACTGAATTAAAGTCCAAACTCGATTATTTTTCTTTACATATTTTCACATTTCCATACTTGTAATTGTTCCTCACAAAATATATTTATACCAAAATAAAGTGTATTGAATATATTTATCAAAACTACCCTTTGTTTCTGAAATCTAAGTAAAAGACAATTGAAAATCGATGTTATAAAATTCAATCATCCTTATATTTTTTGTATGAATTAAGGTCACATGATCGATCACATTACCCATATCCTGATATCTGATTGGCCTAGAAAAAGTTACGATGTTTTACCTTTGTTTCACAGAGCGTGATAAAAATTTTGATGTAGTTGCGACGATTTGCCCATGCAAAAATAGGCTTATACGGGCATATAAGCCGCCCGCTCTAGACTAAATACATGGGGAACAGCGTCGTGAGTGCAGATATACCTTTATCTCAATTTTGACCAAAATGTAGTTACGATGTTTTACCTTTGTACGCCAGATTGTTAGCTCTTCCAACCTGTTTTTCCTAACAATCTGTTTTTCAATGAATTTCTAATGGGAACTTTTTAGGCGTCAAGCTTTTTAAACGCGATGAATTTTTGGGATATCTCACAAAAAATATATAAATACGGAGAAAACTGGAAAAAATCCAATGAGGCTAGGCGCTTATGCGCTCTGTTTAGATGGGTATTTAGAACACGTGTTTTGCAGGAACTGGATATTCCTCTTGACATCGCTGTTCCGAATTTACCAGAAGCTATCAAGCAACAACTGGTTCACGACAGCAGCAGCTTGGATGCTGATGATTTCAGGATTGATAAATATAACACTTTGAGCCAGGTTTGGAAATATGATCAAGTAAAATTATATGGTTCCGTACTTACTCAATGAAATATAGTTTTTGTTTTAAATAGCATTTTGAATGCGTCTCAGTACTCATGATCAATGTCATAATTTAACGTACTTATTTAAATATTTAAATATAAATGACATTTTATACGAGAAACAATCTTATAAGAATGCCGCATGTGATGGATATTTAACTATTTTTATTCTTCTATTCTAACAGATAAACACATGGCTACTCAAGATGGAAGATCTCTACCACCCGATGCTCACCATTTTAACTTTGGGCCAATCAGCAGAAGGGAGACCACTGCATGTTGCACAAGTAAGCTACTTTTTCAATCGATGTGGGGCATTATAATAACATTCTGAAGTTTCTGTAAAAATAAATATAGTTGAATGAATAAGATTTTCGAGGTTTCTAGTTTACAGTTAACATTTTGCTAATATATATATATTTCAAAAATTACCTAATGTCTCTACTTGGTAAGCGTGCAATTCCATACGCGGTTTTCATAGATTGACTATATATATCAGGAGTACCCAGCGATTTATTCGGTGAAATATCTATTCGGCTGGGAAATCTTACTTGCTGGCATTTTCACAGAATAGAATAAATATGAAAATTTGCTTTTTGCTTTATTTGAAAAAATAAGATCTACAGCATGCAATAATTACACGAAATAAACCATTTTTGGGCAAATTAGTGCTAAAATATGGGAATATAGTAGTTTTGGTGGACTTTCAGAGGGTCATGAAACATTCAAGAGTATCTTTTCTAGCTGGCAACCTTTGGCTGGCGACGATTTTCGGGCGTTCCTGGCTGGCAAACAAAGAATAAAGATTTTACCTTAAAGAATATTATTTCATCACATTAGGCTGCAAATGAATTCGTTTCACAACAAACCAAGTCTAATTTGACACACTTTAAAAAACCGTTCGTTGGGTACTCCTGATATATAAGCTTATGTTGTACTTGTACATATATTACCGTCATTTGCTGACAACTAATTTCTGAATCCCCTATACCTTAAGCATAATTATATCTTCAGCACTATAGCTTAATTGACCATGTTGATTTCAGTTAACTGTAGGAGACACCAAAGGGAAACCAGCAATCTGGTTGGATGCGGGAATCCATTCAAATGAATGGGCTGGACCGAGTACTATGCTTTATTTTATTCAACAGGTAACATGATTCATATAACTCATAAGCTTAAATGAGAGTTCATATGATAACTCAGGTTCATTCCAAAATAGTTGCTTGTATTTAAAAAATGAAATAAACAAAAATATTACTTAAATTACTTTAAATCAAATATGGTATTTCTTAACATATCACACGTTTCATATATGTTTGATTTTTGATAGTTTCTGGAGGGGTCAGATACAGAACTTCACCAAATATTGGAGCACTTTGTCATTTTCATTATGCCAATATTTAACGTGGATGGATATGATTATACATGGAAAGAGGTAAAAAATACCAACTGCAAGCTTAGAGATAATATAATATTTTTCATTATTTTAACAATCAGGATGGATAATGAACCGCTTTGCTCATCAATCATATTAGATAGGCATTAATCTATTTAAAATCAATTATTTAAGCATTAATTAATAAAAACATGCTTTGCTTACGAACATGTTTTTACATTGCGGACTGGTAAAATGCAATAAGAAAATAGTCCGGGTTCAATACACTATAAACTTGCATCATAGCCTTCCCTTATCATTTCTTTAAGAGACCATGTAATAAACTGGCGATTTGAATACTTAGATTTCGATATTCAATGTTTTGTTTACATAATCAGGACAGATTCTGGCGTAAATCAAGGTCAAGACAGAACAATACTAAATGCATAGGAGTAGACTTAAATCGGAACTGGGATTTTGCCTGGCGAGGTGAGACATCCACTAGAGTGTATCTATAATTGGTTTCTATGTTGCAAACGATTTAAACATTAAATACTTAATCAATATATGTATCTTAAGGTTTGAAAATACCGCACAATGTCAAGAAATCCCGTGTATGATGACACATGCTCTTTAATGATACTATTTATTCTATAAAATATACTTTTATTTCTATATTTTAAGCAAACAAGAAGCGTGGTTCAGGCCCCTGCAGTCGAAACTACGAAGGTGCGTTTCCATTCTCTGAACCCGAAACAGCAGCAATGTCTTCGTTTCTTCGGGACCATAAGGATAACATCGTGGCCTACTTGGCTTATCATAGCTACAGTCAATTCTGGATGACGCCTTATGGGTTCACGGATAAGTTGCGACCACCCAATCAAGAAGAATTGGTTGGTTTAAGTTTGTATATCATAGTTTTAACTTTAAGCAGTTTAAAACTAATTTCCATGTTTGAATATCCCTTTTGATATATGAATGACCAAAATTGGAATGGATGATTCACATCTCTTAACTTGATTTTAAATCAGCAATCATCATGGAGTCATATATATTTGGTAACTAGATAACTTTTGAATCGAACAAAGAATTATCACATGTTTTTTTTTCCTGATTACAATAAATATTTAGTCACCAAGGTATGATATGAAGTTCATACCTTGTGACTTAATAATAACATTTTAGAACAAAAAAAGGCCTTGTAAAAGCAGAAAGTTTTTTCATCTCAAACCTATTTTCTTCCTTTTCGGGTTTCCAGACAGATTTAGCCCATGATGTCACAGAGGCTATTGAGTCCGTCCATGGGACCCGATACAGAGTGGGTTCAGTTGCGAATCTCATAGGTAAGGATTCGGATTTAATTACGACTCGTACGTAAACAAATATGTTATGTTGTGTCATATGAGTATGAGGGATGGTCTGTATTTCGGGATTTGGGAGTGCGAGTCGTTATTAGAGGTTTAAGTAAAAACCTTAAAATGAAAATGTGACTTGGAGGATGATTTTTGAGGCAATGTGTGGAGATGATATGTTAAAGTAAAACCTAATAAGTGCAACAATTTGATGTTTGCTTAAATTTGCAAAATACATTGTATAAACATGTACCAAAAAGAAATATAATGTGTTTTTTTGTAAATATAATAAAATCATGTCCATCAGAGACATTTGAATGGTCATACGAGAGACAACATACGTAATTTCGGTTCGCACTACGTTTTAATTAAATATAAATGATTATGTTGTCATATATAGGTCAAACGTTTGGATCGAGCATCGACTACACCTACAACCGACTGAACATCAAGTACTCATTCGGTGTAGAGCTGCGAGACCAGGGAATGTACGGAGTCTTGTTGCCGGCTGACCAAATCATTCCAAATGGAGAGGAGTCCCTGGCTGGATTCAAGGTTTTGTGTCAGGAGATTCGAAGAAGAAGCCAAGACATAGGAGTCAACGAAGTTTAAACTCCAGATATGAATTCGGATCTGTTACGGAGGATTCAAATCAAGACTGAAAACGACACAAGTCAGCGAGTTAAAAATCATATTTACTATGTTCATTCTTCTTTGGAGTTAAGCATTCATGCCAAAGGTGAGAGCACATGCATGAACGTTAACATTCCATTTGAAATGTGATATGTGAAATGACATTTCTATGATATAATCGGAATAAACTGTATAGCAACAGAAGGCGCCTTCAGAAATTTCCGTTTCTGAAGGCGTTTTGCTTAGATCAAACTTGTTATATCATTGATTCAATGTGTCATTTAATTATTTGTTAAATCCAACAAATTAAATCTGAATAAAGATATTGTTAAAATAAACCTAGGCTATTCGTGATTTCTTTGTTGCATGATAAGTTGTCTTTCTATCTACATAATAAAAATTCTTCGACTAGTTTTATGATTCAGTTCATGATTCAATAATAAATTTTATATTTGGCTAGACTTCTACCTTATTTAGATTTAACCTCTGCACCTAACAATTGGAAGTATAGAAGAAACCATGAGGGCTAAGAGTTTCGTGGAAATTAAACCACGCGAGGGTGCGAAGCACCCGAGTGTGGTTTGATTTCACGAAACTCTTACGCCCGAATGGTTTCTTCGACTTAAACTTCTTCCCTCATTTACATATCCCTTTTGTAAACAAAACAATCTAGGTCACGGGATTGATTCTTGGAAAGTGACAAAATAATCTATTGGTTCAGTCTATAGTAAAAAATCTTTCCAATTGACTGGAAGAGTCTACTTCATGGGGATGACTGGTTTAAAGGGGTGTTCAGGGTACTTCCTTTCCTAAAAATCGGCCACACTCTATTGATATATTTGTCTGCAGACAATTGAAATCATGAACCGTGACCAGAGTGAATTCGTGAAAATTAATCCACTCTTAGAACAAAGGAATGACGTCATAGAAGTGGTTTAACCGTTGATAACAAGCTAACAGCACACATAACACTACATGTGGTTCTTTGTTTGATTTATTGAAGTATTTCTTTCACCTTTGCAAAGACAAAGATTCACTGCAATTAAGTATTAAAAATGTTATGTTAAACCTCAATATTTCTAGTTTCCTATGGCGAAACCATAATAAAATCCTCTACTTAAAGGGGAAACGCCAAGCTAAGGACCAAATGAACGCCCTATATTTCTTATATGATATTTGCAATGCAAAATATTTTTTGCATTGCAAATTTCTAACGGAAAATGGGATTGATTTACAAAAATTCATAAATCTAGGTCGAGTAATTGAAAAGATATTAAATAAAAATTGTTTTCTTTATATTCTTTCCTATTTTTATTCCCAAATAATAGTGTGCTTCCGAAGTGGATTAAAATTCTATTGTTTCTGAATAAGGGGGTCATTCAAAGACAAAGGCTGATGTCTATTGTTAGTCGCACCTTTCCTGGTATTACCAATACGAACAATGTGTCAAACTTGAGAACTTGTTTACATGTGAATAAGAGGAATCTATATAAGAAGCCAGTAAGAATGTGTGAGTGTATTGGGGGAGGGGAGTTTCACTTAAAATCAAATTAGATTTATAACATTTATTTCTCACGAAATATATCATGAGCAGTTATGAAATTAATTATCTTATACTGTCAAGTCATATCTTTTAAATATTGCATTTGTTTAATTTATATGAAATATGAATATTAGAAAGAAGAATATTAGTTTTATTAATTTGATAAAAACAATTCTATAATAACACCAACCAACTTTAGGTCTTTGAAAAATAACTTCTGTTTTAAATATATTGTAAAATGGCTTTGAATGGCGCTTTATAGCATAACCGATGCTCATTAAAACATTAAACATGATTATCAATTTAATATTTAATATAAAAAGACTACATCCTCTAAAGTGCCCCCCCCCCCTCCAACATTTTTCCTTGCAAGTTAGGTGAATGTTATACCAATTCAGGCATAACCGGTAGAGAGTGAACCTTTAATTTGGGACGAATTAGCAAATTACGTAAAATAGTCAAACTGGTATTGATTAAAATATGTACAACAAATTTGAAGTGTTTTGCAACTTTTGTGAAAGGTTTTATTGGTGCATGATTCGTAAAAAAAAAATGCGAATGATATTTATTTATCGAGTATTCGGTCTTGCGCGAGCCTAGACTTTGCTGTCGAAACGAGGAATTATAAAATTGTTAGATAAGTATATGACTTCAGACCTGCATTTTATGATAAAGAAGCTATTGAAGAAGATGAACGTGCTTTTTACAAGT
>LQRL01090958.1:369-13413 GCA_001703475.1 Hydroides elegans
TAATTATATGTTAATTTCAAGAGAAAAGCAATGTGGCAACCATTTTAAAACACGGTGTAAAGACAACCAAAAAATGAAAATTTCACTCGATTTTATGCATAAATAGCCGAAAACATGCATGGTTAATCCTATGCAAACAAAAAAAGGGGTTGAAGACTTAGAGGCATCGTTGGTAGCTCCAAAAAACTAAAGGGGCAGTTTTATATAGGGAATAAACAGCCGTGCGGTGAATATTAAGCTCTCGTGTGTTCTTCAACACTTTCTCGCAACTGCAAACCTTTGACCGTTGATCGATGTGTCTGTCCTTAAGCGTGGCGTTGTCGTCTCTTTAAAGCTACCGGTGGACCGATCATCCTCCCTTGCTCTCGCCCGGTCCTAAGGGTATTGTTCGTTTTGGTTACTTGTAGCGATTGATTGGTTTTTGGTTCAGGGCTTGCCGGGTCACTGCACCACCTTTGCTGGGCTTTCCCAGCGATCACCCGTCTCACCAAGTTGTCCAATGCTCTATTCTCGGCTGCAACTCGGTCTTTCCCGAGTGTCACTGCAGTGCATTTGTTCAATACCTTAGAACAATTTATGTCGCAGGGCCGCGGATGTCATCAGGCCTTCTCCTGGCGTCGCTGTTGGTTTAGGGGAATTCTGAAGACGACCAGCTCCGCCACTGATATCTCTATGTCGACTCTACTTAATCCCTCATACATGCTCTGGTTGAATCACTAAACTGAACAGAATCACAAAAAGTGCTGATAAAACATTCTTCATTCGTGAACAGGAAATCCCGATCTCAGATGCCCAATTCATCAGTATAACATAACTTTACGAACATGCTACTCCAATAAGAAAACAGTTATATTGGATTTTCAAATGGACATGGGGCATTGATTAGGTAGAGTCTACATGTTTGGTACATAAGTGATATAGATCTAAGCAACACAATCGAGAACTCAAAATTTATACATATTTGTTTGTGCTTAGATGCAGACTCTACCAATGGTAATTTTCACACACAACAGTTGATATTCATTCGTCAATATGCTCGTTATTCATAGAGAAAAATACGCAAAACTACTCTTGAGCTATTCTTATTTGGTCTTATTTGGTTGGTGAATTTTCAGAAGGACATGAAATGCTTTTTCTATTTTTGCTGGCAACGTTTCACTGCCACCGAGATATGGGCATTTTTGCTGGCATACAAGGAATACATTTTTACTCTTAGCGATATGATTCATAGTTTTAAGCTGTATAATACTTCCTTTCGCACCAAAATGAGTCACTTTCAAACATAGTTTGTTGGGTACTCCTGAATGGTACAGTAAACGCGCTTTATAAATTGGCATCGTGCGGGCGTGCGCACGCTAGGATTTAAGCGTGTATAAATTTCGATTTAGGCGTGGAGTGGTTTGAACGTGCGTTCCCGCAGGCGTGCAGGCGTGGAATGTTTTTCGCTGGCCATTAATTTATACATGTACATGTTTCAAATATTTTATTAGAACCTTTTTCTTTTCTTTAGCTAATTTTCATACATTCCGTGGTTTCGTAAATGTATTTAGCCATAGAACCAATTCGTGGAGTTTCGAATATATATAAAAACAAAATAGAATGCATTTATCTCAAAATGTGCAAAATATTTCATTAATTTTATTTTATTTATTTGAATAAACGAACTCATCTCATCAATTACATTCTTAATCCAAGCATGTGAAAACATTGCTGAATTTCAGTGTGCTGTATTAAACGTAAGGCCGTGGAGTTGTCAACTTATAAATCGCGCTTACTGTACGTGTATGATCGTTTTTATATAAAAAAAAGCAAATACTATGACGTTTTGATTATAGACACCATACATAACAATATATCAGAGTTCATATCGAACAAAAAGGAAGATGAAACTCAAGATAATGAAAAGTTAAAAGGCAAAATATGGATATTGGTAAGTTATAGCAATTTTAATTTTACAGAGCAAAGACCCCAATGACCTTACAGTTCTCCCTTTTCACTCATTAACCCGGTAGTTGACTTGATACTGAGTCAATATATTAATTGAATGATGCGTTCTATATATCTATACAGTTCATCAATTAAATATGTTCCAATTTGTAATAAATATGTAAAAGCCTGACATTACTGTCAAATCCGCGAAAGTGTCGTTTTATCTATACAGCTTTTTTACTAATGCATGTTATATATATAAACCAATAAATTATCTGATTATATTGGCTAATAGTTTTTTCTTTTTTATTTGTACATATAATATATCTACCATTAAATAATATAAACTAATAGCGGCTATAGAGTTTATAAGCTATTACTATGAATAAGATTGTTAAGTCGCTTTGTTACAAAATGACGTGGTAACTCTTTGTGGTCGAGTAACCTGAGGAGAAAAAACGTGAAATTACGTTAGGACATCAATACTGCTGTTCAATATTTAATGAAACCGATAATATAGAAATGTTTTACCGATAGATAATTGTAGTTTTTACCTGCTTTTTCCTCGGACTTTGATTGATACTGTTTTAAACAATATTACATATTTATATGTGAATTTCATGCTTGGGGGCTTTCAATCGGGAACCTGTTTACTCTTTTCCACCCAACATGCCTTGCAATAAGTGAAATGTAATAATTTTTCTTTGCTTGTAGCAATCTATTAAACCTTTAGCAGTGTATGATGAATAATGAAATCCCATGACCCATCTGGAAAAAAAAATGTTTCTTTGAGCTACAAAAAAAAAACGCTAAAACATTTAAAGATCTTATATATAACGGTTAAATTTCAGTGCTTTGGGTTTAGTTGTTTGATTACAATATAGTGAGGAAGAGCATCTCAGATGTTTCTTGACATATATTATATTGTGCCTTTCTCTTTCAACAAAAAATATATAACATCATCATTATTAACTTAATCATGTTCATGTATAATAGATAAACTTTACTAGAAGTTGATCATTTTGCAAGGTTCTCTTCAGTAGGCATATAAGAAAGAATGAAGAACATGCGATTGCTAACATATAAGCCAAACATGCATCTTCCCATAATTGCGATCATGGACAATTCAAAATAGTTGTAAAAAAACATAATTGATTATACGAAAGATACATAAGGACCTGGGTACATTGGAAGCTTTTACGTGCTTATGTTTCCAAACAACTTCTGTCTCCCAATATATTCCTTACGGGAAACCCCAAAAGATACCTAACCGCTCGTTGTTTTTGTGGTAGAACACTGGCACATGTAATCTTGGGGTCACGGGCTCGATCCCCGTTAGAGTCTCTCAATACTTTTCGATTGTCCTTCCGCGGTCCTTGTGCTCGTACTTTCAAACGTCCCCGAATGAATTCCAAATACTGCACTAAAATGCTGCAAAAAGACACACTTATCAATAAATGTCACAAAATCCTGGCATTTTACTGCATTAATGTATTCATATTTCCTGGACGAAAAGTTTAACAAGATCATCTCATCAAAAATTTACGTACTTTGGCAAGTGGAAAGAATACTTTTAAACTTAGTCCAATTACGCAGTTTGTTTTTACTTCAAGCATTTAACACGATAGTTTTTTATATGTTCAGTTGATTTAGTACAGGCATTTATTAGTTTTAGCACAGAGGTACCCAACAATTTATTCTGTCTTTAAATCTTAATTGCTGACATTTAAAAATAATAGAATAAATTTGATAATTATTCTTGATTACTTCAATAAATTATTGATGGTAAAATTATAACAAACAACAAATCACTTTACATCAAATGGCTGTCCGTGTGAAATCAAAATAAATGATATTAGACCCCATAAAAGAGAAATATATAAAGTTTCTAAGGTGTGTTTCTCGGACACTTCTGCTTATGCACTTACAATTCATTTTTGAGCGTTCGACCATAAATGTATATAATTTATTTTTAAAAAGATAGATAGAGGATATGAAAATGAAAGAAAAAGTTATAAAAAAAGGAAAATATAATCCCTAAAATAGTAAGACCATTTTTATGTGATTGCAAAAGGACGTTCTAGTTAGGGTCCATATGAATTGTTTTGTTCGGAAGTCCTTTTCGTCCCGACGCCCAATGAATGTCATTCTAACGTTGACTTCGACGCGTCATGGACACTATGTCCTTTCCTCGTCTATCATATGAAATGGCCGAAAAAAACTTTCGTATGGACCCAAATTAGAACGTCCTCTTAATCCTGAAATCGGGCGACGTCCTGCCTATATAGTCATGTTCCCCGTATAGGCCTACAGTCTGTCGATAAAAAAGTGTTAGGGTTTCACTTTTTATGTTTTTAGATTTCGAAGCCATATAAAATAGCTTTTGCATCGAACGATATACAAGATGAAAAAGAACTGTCCTGGGATAGCCTTAACAAAAACTGAATTCAAAACTGTCCTTAATAAGATTCGACCCAAAGCAATTATGTTTTCTATATAGCAATATTCCCTTGAATAGTTAAAGCTGCTTGTGGTTTATTCATGGCCAAAAGCATTATGTTAAAAGTTAACAAAAACATCAACCCCACTTTTTCCCAACAAATGGATTCAACAAATGGACGCATTTGTATCAGTTAAAGGAATAAGTTGGGATGCGTCACGTTTTGCTTTTCAGTTGATAGGTGTAAACATACATTGATTCATTGGGAGACAATAAAAGACAGGGATGGAAAATATGCATTATTTATATGAATTTGTTGTTACCTTAGTATAACGTCATTTGGATTGATGCTGAGAATAAAACGGTTAAAGATTTCAAAGCAATTGATATTTTTTTTCTTGATCAACTATGGGCTTTTAAGGATAAAACATTGTAATATAATGTAAATTCGATTGTGTTTGTCTTTCATTATTATCATAAATAAATAGACAACCCGTCATAGAAAATGAACGAAAAATAGAGTAATTGGCGTTTTAAACCGGATATAATGGAATACTATACACACATGAAACAGGGTTTGTGGTTTGATAGCAGGAAGCAACCCTTTAGGATATATATAATAATACTTATAATAAAAAATGTTCCAACCAGTCAGAACTGATTCAGTTGCTTGGTGCATGTTGAATATGAAATTGTTTAATAAAAATGGATAACGCGAATTTGTTTGCCGCATGTTTAATATAAAATTGTATTTAAAATGGATAACGCGAACTTACTTTGTGCACTTTCGTGTTTGTTCTCGTTGTGGTATGGATACGTATGTTCCGTAGATACGCCTAATTTTTGTATGGATACAGCCAAAGATAAAACTTATTCACAAATGACTGTTTCAAAATCATCTGATCACAAAACGTGCAGAAGCACTGATTTATACACTTGTCAAAATAGTAAGTTTTATATAATACTGTAGTTTTATTGTTTTTTTAACCATATCGCTATGCCTTGTCTAAATAGTTAGTGAAAAAATATAATACTGTAGTTTTATTATATCATATCGTTATGATTTGCGTTAGAAGGGAGAAAGGGTAAACTATGGACCTGACCACATTCTAAGCTTGATAGACTCTTCTACAGCTTTGTTTTCATTACAAATCGTATGGAAGACTAATTATGTACCTTAAAGCTATAATGTGGCACGGCTAAAAAAACACGAATAAATTGCATTTTAAAAAGAAAGCAAATAACAAAGTAGGAATATTTTATAACAAATATATGCAGATTAAAAAGTTGCGAACATATAATTTTTTGGTGTAGTTCAAATACTGCCAATGGGCACAAGCTCTAAATTTCAACCGGAAGTGCCTCTGGACTAGAATTCCAATTTTGTTTAAAGTTTTGATATAAAATCGTTGTGCCTCCCCTCACATGTTCTATCTCGCATGTATTTGATGGTGGGAGTAAAGACCGTGCGCTTTATAGAAACACATTTAAATAATCCAGTGCCACATTATAGTTAAATGTTTGAAGCTAGTAACTTGTTTATAGTGAGACTCCACATAAAAAGGTTCATAAAAAGAAAATATTTGTAAACTTTAAATGTTTTCAAAGATTATTGATTTGTTTTGCAACAGCATTAAGTGTAAAAGATAACTCTGTTAAAAAAATCATACCAAACTTGTTTGTAACGATTAGAGTCATCTGTCTGTAGCTTCATTGCATTGATATGCAGCCCCTGTGAAATTGTATGAATGGGCCTACAGACACGAATGTCAGCTATTTTGGTGGATATTAATGTTTAATCTTGAAAACTTGAATTTTGAATTAGCGTCTTATCGGAGGTATTACCATATCATTAGCGTCGCCGTTACCCGGGCTAAATGCCGCGTCGTTCTTTTATCCCTCTCGGAAAAACACGTTTCAGCTACGTCACATAAACAACGCTAATGGAACGTTATCATTAATTTTTGTCCGATATACGTTCATGTGAACGTCATCTGTATGTTAAAACTAGCAATTACGTTAGAATAAAGATGTTTATTGCACGATGGGAGTCGAAATGGATGCACGAAGCCGGAGGCTGAGTGCATCCATTTCGACTCCCTGAGTGCAATAAACATCTACACATCCTGAATCTGAATAATGGATTCCCTTTACTACAGGGTTATCTCTCATTTTGATGATTTTGTTATGTCCTATTTGTTTAAACGAAATGGGGTTGATCTAAGGATTGCCCAAGAATTTGTGGACATAAGGTATTAAATGCAGGTGAATCTGGGCCCATATGCATAAAGAGGATTGAACTTAAATATAAGATTAAACTTAAATATAAGTTTACCTACTTACGTAAGTAGGTAAACTTAAATGTATGCATAACATTAAACTTACGTAAGTAGGTAAACTTATATTTAAGTTCAATATCAACTGTCTTGTGGATTTTGATTGGCTAAATTTAAGTTTAACAGGAAATTTTCATAAGAATGACAAAGGCATTTTTATCTGTTGAAGCGAAAATATCGCTGGGTTTCAAAAACTTACGAAAAACATTTTAAATAGTTTCTAAATGTTTAAAATACCAAAATACTAGTCTAAACGGTCTGAAACAATACTGTTTAAGCAATTTTACAAAATATCAAAGTATGATGATTTTCCTCAAAATGCGTTAAAATCCATTATTAAACATGCCTGGTGAGTTGTTTTAGTCATATTTCATCAAAACTATCTTCAAACATCCGAAATTATACAAATTAATGCTAAAATCGACGAAAGAATATTAAACTTAAAATTTAAGTAAGGTCCGTATTAAACTTAAAATATTGAACTTAAATGGAGATTTAAGTTTAATATAAGTTTAAACTTATTTTATGCATATGGAAGCTGCACATTTAAGTTTAAACTTATATATAAGTTCAATATTAAACTTAAATGAGATTTAAGTTTAAACTTATTTTTTATGCATATGGCCCCTGTGTACATGTGCTATGCATGTATTTTGAGCATTTCGAAATAAAATCTTAATTGCAACTTACATATTATAGGTTTGGCCTGCCATTGTGTATCAATATTGAAACATTTTATATAATTGTTTATTTATGATAATGAATTTCATATGTCATTCAATTAATTCATTAAAATCAACTCTGAGTTCAATTCTGATATTTCCTTCTCCCATCATTGCACCTGTTGTTTACATTATTATGTTCGAGTTTATGACGTTATGACGTTTGAGGTTTGGTTTGTGACGTAACAAATAATCGTGAATCCACCTGTTTAAAAAGGAGAGGCTCTGGAGGCGACTTTGCGCAAAACATTTTTTTTTCTTTTTTTATACTCATTTTTTTTTCAAAAGTAGGAATATGCTTGGTTTTTCAATCTAATTACCTTGAACTTGCAAAAATTTAAAGGTGAAAAGTAATTTTAGGGACAAAAAAGGCACCAAATGTTTAAAATAAGTGTTTTAATAAATTATCCCGAAAAATATGAATTTCCATGTATCTATGGAAAAAGTAGATCAAGCGTTTCTACGGTGCAATACACGTTATATTTGCATCCTAGCCTTTTACTATCATTTCTTTATAAAATGCACCCTAACCATGTAGTAAACTGTTTTACTGGCTTTGTTTTACTTTTTTATAGAGGGATAAAACGAAGAAACCCATTATATGAAGGAGAACACTCGTCTTAACGAATATCAAATATTAATCTTGGACGTAATAATTTGTGTGTTTTAGATACAATTACTGGAAGAGAATTCACGATTAATTTTTCCATCGATGCCAATTTCTCCCGACAACTATACCACCAAGACAGCTTCTTGTTCAATTTATATCGGAGACGAATAGAGGATACGATCAGCTCTACTTCACAAGGAGTGGCAAATAATAATAAGATTCCAATAATGAAATCCATACAATTCAGGTAAGACAAATTAAATAAGTTTTATAAGAGATAAACATTAGGCCGCGGTTACACTGAAAAAATAAAAGCAGCGTTTATTCACGCAACCTGTTGTTGGTCTTATGTTTTATTGCAAACTTGACGTGAAAACACAATGTAACCACCCCTTTTCTTTAAAAAGCTGATTCTTTTACTTCAGTTTAACCGCGGCCTTACTCACGAAGCATCGATATAAATTATGTCCATTCGGCACGACATATCACGTCAATCCCCCCGAAAACATGTCCTTAGGGAAGGGCTTCCCATGACCTATTATTAAAGTGTTAATTTAATTCACTTGAAACAGTCCTAGAAATTCAGTCCTAGAATTATTGTAGCTATAGGGCAGTTTTTAAAAGTTTGTAGTTCGCTCCATTTTGAAAATGAAAACTTTTTTTTTATGAACAACCCGTGGGATCCTCTTCATCGGGATATAGTTTTTATTTATTATTGATTTTCACCACACACGCAGTAAAAACAGATGTTCCTAAAATGACGTAGATCTACCAGGAACATAAACTGCCGGGTTATATAAATATGTGAACATTAGGATGCCATGCAAAAAATATTCAATTGCCCCTTTCGGTATTTATGGTTGTTGACATGTTAAGAATGGTTAGATTTAAGAGGTCTGAAAGTAGTTTTATTCAAGTAAGGAACGCATCTCCTTTATTCTCAGAATAAAACAGTTATACTAATGGAACCAATCTTTTTTATCTGATCCATTAGATTTAATAACCGGTATTTAAGATAATAAGTTTCAGATTGATTCTATTGTTCATTACATTAGCGAACCCTTTTCGACCTTTTAAATAGTTACAGTAATTTGATCGATTTTTCAAACTTTCATTTTTGAAATGATAGTTTATAATCATCATGGACCCATCGCTTAATTAGTTGGGTCAGTAATGTGTGAAAATGATGAATTAATAGAATCTAGAATTGAATGAAAGTGAAAAACATGCACAAAAATGTTGACATTGAAATTATGATTGATAGAGAAATTGAAAGGGAAACCTTGTGATAACAATAATAACTAAGCGTTAAGTATTTAGTCACAACAATATTAACTTTCTTTGATCTTACATAGCATCAAGAAACCCAAAGTACATACGGTAACTCTGTTTCCTTGTGTTTATTCGATCGTTTCAAATGAAAAAAAAAAACATATTTATTTTATAAAGGCGCCATTTGATATTATTCAAACTTTTGAGGTGGGAATAACGCTGCAAGCTAGGTTACAAAAGAGACAAAATGTAATACTCATCTTATCATAATATCTCATATTATTTTGCTAAACCTAAGCATATTTGATCATATATCCGCCCTAACCACGTGACAATAAACGCTAAAAATTAGACGCTAAACGTTAAATTCTGCACAGCTTTAAACGTTAAACGTTTAACGCTAAACGATAGATTTAATGTAGGGTTAGAACTGCGCGCCACTATATACAATATATATGAAACACATAAACTGCCGTAAATCAATGCTAAAATGCATGTTATGATAAAGAAGCTCGACAAAAAATTCCTGGATGTGAAAGTGGGACTATCGATTTCATCAAAATATTAAGATGTCAAAATATCCATGCAAGGACACAGTTTTACATGCAAATGTGTTTTTGTTATTTTTATTGTATGTTAAATGCAAACGGGAAATATGACTTGATTTATATTGCACTGAAATTATGGGAAAACGTGACTTACCTTCCATAAAGATGAATTATATGGTAGACTCAAGTTTTTAAAAAAGAAACCTTGCCAACAAGTTACACCCTCCCATTTCATACATACGCATTTTAATTAGGAAGCTTGTTTGGTCCACATTATTCAAATATGGTAAATGATATTGTTGGCCATGTCCATTGACCTGATATTTGAAAATCTCTATGCACCACTATAATTGCTTGTGACTTCTTTCTAAATTATACGATTGTGTTTTCACTTTCCTTCAATCTTGACATGATTTTATTATCTGATTTCTTTTCGTTTACGAAAAAAATCATATATTATTTTCGTGTCGTTTTTACAGGCGGTAAAAAAGAATATTTTGTGGAACAAAAAACTTATTCTTCGAGAGTAGTAAACAACATAAAAATTGCATCTAAGCATAAAGGACATCTTAAAGTTTATGCTCGGCCGATTTTTGATATGTTTTGTAACATAGTTTGTTAAATATTTGATGTTAAAAAAAGTTTTTTGATTTCAAAGTGTGTTTTTCCGATTGAAATATCTGCCAGCACTGAAACCGGGCCCGTATTCTTAATACCCTTTAACCGGAATCTATTCTTTCAAATGCCATATCAAACAATGGGAAAATAGAGGTGGGTTACAAAGTAAAGGCAGACTATGAATTCGGAGCATGTTCCAATTGAGAGAGCTCCAATTGTCAATCACCCCCATGATCTATCACCCCAGTGTCACACCCCAATACAAAGTAGGCGGGGCTGCGAGAGGGTAATGATGCTATTAGCTAATGCGACACGCAATCAGAGAGCTTGAAGCAGTAAACAAAGCAATGACGCAATAAATCAATCGCTAACTTAAAGAATGAAGTAGTGGCTATTTTAAGAAAACTAGAAACTGCTGTAATATTTGCTCAATTTGAGCCCTGCTTAGTTAATCAATTTATCACATCAACACTGTTAGTTACCGTTACATTGTTTTGTGTTTAGAAAAGGATGGTTTTTGTTGAAACGGGCAATACAGTTTTAGTTTTAAGAATTTCAAATTAAGCATTTAAAGAATGATTATCTTATTAGGAAAAGAAATCAGATAATTATGCTCTATCTATATAGAGCATATTACTCTAGTTTTTTTAAATATTTTTAATAAATAGAATTAAGATAGCATGTCAACTTTGAATCCGAATGGTATGTCTTGCTGAATTTTGATCTTTTGTTATATGTTAACAAGGCCTAATTAAGGGCCTGCCCACATTGGAAAGTTTTGCTTGCTTTTATATTTCATAACAAACGGATGTCGGACAACTCACCCAAAAACCAACTCACCCAAAAACCAACTCATCCAAGTTGTGACCAACTCACCCAAGTGCTTTGGTCAACTCACCCAAATCAAATATTTTGGTCAACTCACACAAGTTTTTGGTCAACTCACCCAAGTTTTTTTTTGTTAATTTCTAGATTTCTTTTTCAAAACATTTTTCTTGTTAAATGATGCCACCTGACCCCAAAATAAAGGGGATGTTAGAAAATATAGGAGATTTGGACCTGAAATATAGGAGAATATAGAAGAAAGTAGGAGCGCTTGACAGCCTGGAGTAGGAATACTTAATAACGGAGTACATATTTTCAATAGGAGGATCACTCCGCATTGACATGCACCCAATCACAAATCGAAATATATTAAAAACGTTTGCTCCGGGTGTGAGAATTCGTTGAAATGGTGTGCTCTGGTAATGAACATTTCATTGGACGCACCGTTTTTCTGAGCACAGACGGTTATCTGAATAGAACAATAGTAACGCGTGATCTGCACCCTATGATCATCGCGAATCGGTGAGCGATCGCGGATTGAATTGATCCCCTCGCGTAAGTAATTCATTCAATACCAATAGCAATCATAATCTGGCATCATAAATCAAAAACATAAAATAATGTACCCCGGTATCAAATATGCCACAAAATTAATTTCCAA
Source organism: Hydroides elegans (assembly GCA_001703475.1). Classification (NCBI taxonomy): domain Eukaryota; kingdom Metazoa; phylum Annelida; class Polychaeta; order Sabellida; family Serpulidae; genus Hydroides; species Hydroides elegans. The sequence goes on from LQRL01090958.1 coordinate 12,331, forward strand.
TGAGATTTTATTTAATTTCAATTTCATTTTTGTAATGGTGCTATTAATTGCTATTTTTATTTTTTAGGTATATATCATTCCCACTTAATCACAAAATTGGGAACCGTAAGTATCTTTATGCATAAAGAATTTGGGTGAGTTGTCCAAAAATTTGGGTGAGTCGTCCAAAAAACTTGGGTGAGTTGACTTAAAATTTGGGTGAGCTGTCCAAAAAACTTGGGTGAGTTATCCAAAAATTTGGGTGAGTTAACCATTTTCTTTGTGGGTGAGTTGGTTTTTGGGTGAGTTGTCCTGCTCCCATAACAAACATGTCTCCAATGTATTCCTTATGGGAACCTGAAACAGCGATAAAAAAAAAACGTTTCTCCTTTTTTAGCCAGATTGGAACAGAAAAAGAACCCTTTTGCGAAAATGTTACTGCTCAATATAACTAAATTACCTATCAAATATTGTAAATATCAGTTTATAAGACAATTGCAAGCAAGTTTAATCACTTTCGAAATAATTATTTCACTACTATTGACAAAAGAAAATATCCAAAACGGTGTTCCTCAAATTGCTCGAATCTCCAAGCTAGAAAGGATGTTCTCAAAAAAAAATCCAAGCCAGCTGGAATTTGGTGGGGGGAACAACTTTTGTGGGGAACAGCTCGTGATGTGATCTTCATTGGACGTATTTCAATTTCAGTCCTGGTAGTATACAAGTCAGCACAGTGGTCAGCTTTGACGAAGAAATGACAACAGAAAGCGTCTATGAAAACGTGGAAGAACCTGTGACGCGAGAATTTGACTTGGTCTCGAATACATTGGAAGTGCATGACAACCAAGAAGGTAAGAGGGGAAATTGAATGTATAGAACTCTATTTGTATTTGGCACATCATAAACTATTTGCAATAGATTTTAGAGTTATCTTTTTGCAATTTTTTAAAACTGTCTTACCTAGTTACTCTTTACATTTCTTTACAAAATTATACATAATAAGTTTCACATTGGCGTGGATCAATCTGTTAAAATCAACGTGACCTATGATGTATTCAGTGAAAGTAATATGACCCCGAAATCGACCCCCCCCCCCCCCACCCC
>LQRL01090961.1:1641-14865 GCA_001703475.1 Hydroides elegans
TTTGCACTAAAAGAAGCACCATTTTGCACTTAAACGAATGTTAAGTGTTGCAAAAAAAAAAACTTTTGTAATGTTGTGGATTAGTGATTTGGATAAATTTTATAAATTTGTTTATTTGGGTGTAATGTTAAGACAATTCTTGAGTATATATGTTATAGACTTTAGTGTGCTTTCCGTATTTCAAATTATTTTAAAATGAATTATGAAAGAATTTTATTATCAACTAAGGTTACTCGGAATATTCTTTTTAAAAAATTGTTAGAAAAAAAACAACAACAACAAAGAACAACTATAAACGAAATATAGAATATAAAGAGAAACCAAAGTTTTGATTTTGAAAAATCTATACAATATTTTTTTGTTGGCTTGAATCAACTAACTACGACATATACAATTTAACGAGAAATTATAAATTAAATTATGTTATAAATAGTATATCGTATGAGTTGTTGATTCAAGCTAAGCTTGATTGTGATACCATTTGAAGGCTTCTATGCATAAAAGGAAGTTTTTTTTTATACAGGATACCTAGATTTTCTATTATCTTTCTGTTTTCGAACCAAACAAACTGTCGGAAATGTGAATATTCTCAATATTTGTAGGCAAACCTTGTATATATAATTGATTTATCAATAATTGATAAAATGTGGCACATATATTGTAAATTCCAGCCCTTTATGCTTTGAAGCCTTCATAAATGTGAGAATTAATGTGTGCTTATTTTGATTTTTGATTTTGATTTCCACCTGTATTATTTTTGTTATCCATATTTTGCACCCAACAGGCCCAAGCATCAAGCCCTAAACCCGTTCCCACTGGCCGCCGAAAACCCGTTGCCGTTTCGACTGCGCGTCAAACCGCATCCGAAACGAGCGACACGGTTCCGTTATTGATCGAACCATCCCTTAGTAACCCGCATAGCAGTCCCAAGACTTCCCCTCTCCCTTCACCCAACTACCCTCCCCACTCACCCCAGAGCGGATTTCCACCCGGTAGCCCTAATGCTAAAATGGCGTATAGCCCCTCGGGCCCGAAATCACCCCCGGGTAACCTCAAATTAATCCCCTCGCCCGCGACCAGTCCACCCAGGAGTCCCATGTACCATCAGAGTCCGCCGCATAGTCCCACTAAACCCCTTCCCGGGTTGAATTATCCTACCGGGAGCCTCCCGACTGCAGCCTCCCGGTCACGGTCGGCATCCAATTCAAGCGCTGCCGGCCTGGTCAATTACGCGGCTTCACCTACGCGGACTAAAGCCCCCTCGGTGAATCTGAATTACTCTGCGGGTGGGGGCATTGGTCCGGGGGGTTTGTCGTCGAGTCCGTTTTATTCGGGGGGCAGTGTAAGTTTTGATGGCAGTAACTTATCGCCCCCTCCATCCGCAACAAACCCCTTCTCTCCCACTAACCCTAACTATGAGAACAACAACAAAACCCAATCCTCACCACCGCCCCATAATAACACCACACCCCACCCTCCACACTCTCCCCACTCGCCGCCCTCCCACTACATCCACCTTCAGCAACCACCCCAACCCAAACCGCGCCAACGCCCGCCAACCACCCAGAACATCGCCCCCACCGTCACCGCAACCGCCCACAGCCAGCCCATCTCGACTGCCATGGCGACCACCACTACACAACAACAACAAGCGAAATCTGCTGAGAGAGCCCGTCAAAGAGGGGTCACTACCACACAAAAGGTGACGACTTCTTCAAAACATGGTGCAGTGCTGGAGACAAGTGTGGATGCTGTGCTGTCCTCGAACTCTCCTTCTTCTACTGCTGGGCTGTCCTCTAACCCTCCTTCTACTACTACTAATGCCGCTGCTTCGATTATTTCCGCTGCTAAGCAACCTGTTTCCCCTGCTACTGCTACTACTATGGCTACTTCCGCTCTTGGCTCCTTTTCCGCTACTAATCCCAAGGATAAGCAAAACAAACAGGATTTGAATAAGAACGGGTCCAATATGGAGCCACAACCGCCCCTTGTGCCAGCACGCAAGAATCTCCAACTACCCGTTATTGGCAAACCCGCCCTCGGCGCTGGTCAGCGTTCGTCCCCCCTTGACAATGAAACCCCATCTCCCCCCTCCCCCTCCTCGGCTATCCCCGTACCCGCTCCCTCCGCCTCGGTCAAGCCCAAAATGAAGAAGAGACGCAACGGGGAAGGGGTTCACTCGGCAACCTCGGATTCGGCCGCTAATCAAGGCACTTCCTCGGCTGATTTGGGCACTTCCGGTTCTGGTATTAAGGTGTGTTGAGGGAAAAAGGAAAGGGAAATGACAATTTGATAGAAATGAAGAAAACAAGGAAAAATAGGGAGAAAAATACCATGTCGTAAATTTGCCAAAAGATGCGCGAATTTATTTTGGCGTTACCGTAAGGTGATTGAAAATAGTCGCCCATTTTATTTTCGCGCTTCTTTTGCAAACTGTGGGGATTATCAGCGCACCAGACATATGAATATTGTGGTGATAGTTTTCAATGAAGGTTATGTTTTGTTTTAAGTATTCGTAAATCTTTTGATGTTGCCATTGATAAGATATATACAAACACATATTTCATATTTTTACTTATACCGGCAAAACATAACTTTTATTTTTGTTTTCTCCACTGGTGTGCCAACAACTTTTGAATGCCAGGCCAAGCTTATATTTTCGCGACCCTCCCTGCTTAAAAATCAACCGTTGTTAAAAATTTGCTGCTTCTAAGATTTTTCCCATGCTTCCGTTAGATAAATAAAAGTCTCGCTTTGGCTTTAGTTTAATCTTATTCATTTATAGAAACAACAAAACAGGCTTCATTTAAGATAATCTAATATGACCTGTTTGGCCTACGTTCCGCTCAACTTGATTAAAAAAGGAATGCATTATTTTATTTCAGCGAAAATATACGCTTCGGCTGACTGATTTCAATACTATTTTCATCTTGATTAGATAAGTTTAGTAAAATTTGATTTACTTTTCTACTTTTCCATGCTTACACTAAAAAGGCCTATAGGCCGTATAAGGTAACAACAATAACATCAATATTTTGCCTTTGGATGCTGTATTTTAGACACAATTTTCATACATGTAAATAGTTTGCGTTTTTCTTCGCTAAAATTTGATCAAAATTGTTCAGATAGATATTTTATAAATTTGATTTCTTAATTGCTTGCTAAATATGATTTATATATGTTAAAGAATCGGAGTGGTAAAGTGATGACCTTTTTAGAATCAGATATTATCGAAATCGAAGCTTTTATGCATTCTAAACACTGATTCAGTAAGTAACAAAGTTTTGCGTTTTAATTGAATGACTTTAGTTGATATAATAAATGAGAAATAATCAATCTTTAATCTATATATGATTGATATTCAAACTTGAATCTCAATTTTATAGGAAGGCGACGTAAAACCGAAGAAAACGAAATCTCGGAGTAAAATCCCAACAAACACTTCTTCCACCACCGGAAATAGCGCAGCCGCCATTTTGAGTCCTCATTCGACTACTTCCGGTCACGTGGCGACGCCGGCGACCAATCAGAATGCAGTAAATGGGGCTAATGACCTTTCACCTTGGCACGTGGACAATGTAGGTCAAGTGGTGGCGGCCAATGTAGGTCAGATCGTCGATAAGCCCGTGGTTAAGGCGGCAAAGAAAAAGAAGACTGAAAAGCGAACGTATACGACGACTGAGCTATGACCTCTGTATTTGGCATGAATAAAGCAGGTCAGGTTCATGAAATCACCTGACCTAGACACTAGGTCATGTCATGATATAAACAGGTCAAGGTCCTGACCTAGAAACTAGGTCATGTCATGACATAATCAGGTCATGGTCGTGATATCGCAACCTCAACCCCAAGGATTGACCTCCTATCTGACTTAGAAACTTGGTCATGTTGGTAAATATATAGCTCATGACTGTTCTGCTGTCAGTCGTGACCTCGTAATTAGGTCAATTGGGGAAAGGTTATGGTTTTGAGAATTCAGAGGGTTAACATTGATGAAATGGTTGACTATTGTCATTATATACATCCTAGGTCATAAACCATACAGTAACAGTCATTTGGTACTTGATGATTGTAAAAGCCATGAAAACGGTTGTTATTTGTAGACTAGGTCATAGAGTAGTTGTTTGTAGTTTAAAAATTAAGGGACATATGGCGCACCAGGATAACACTGTTCAATCTAGATGTTATAGAATTTAAAAAACAAATGGTTAACTGCAACATTGAAATATGTAGATAAGATTTGGAAACGATCACGGAAGTAGTCACTTCCTAAAACTAAAGTGTAGTTTATTTGATAAACAGTTGCTAGATTACACATGCTAAGTATCAGATTATTCCAAATTAATTTTCTTAAGCAGATCGCAGTCTATCTCTGATTATCAACTGGTGTACCCTTGAAAACATCTTATCATATGAAGTCTATTTTTTATATAGAAAATCATGATATGTGGTTTCCCTACGATCTATGTCCGAATTTATATCTAGACCGTAATCCTTACTTTGAATTTATACCTTTACTCGATTGCATAATTGCTAGCCGTTTCTACAGTCTTTAGTCAATATATAGTCTATGTTCAGTCTATAGACAGTCTCCAGTCTATGAACATTTGTATTAAACTTAAGCTTATATAAATGAAAACAAATGCATGTAAAATAGGTTTATTGATTTACATGTAGTTGTGAAATATTTATATATTTCCATTTTAAATCCCATTGAATATTGCATATTTTAGAGAGTATTTACAATAAATAAGGAAGGAAATTTTAGAATTTAAGGGTTACTTATGGTATTTATGCATTTTTACATACACTAAAATTAAATGTAATGATAATGAACATATTTTTGTGCTAATGTTTGCAATGTTAGGTATTGTTGGACTTTTAGAATTTTACTTATATTATAGTTATTTCATGTGCATCTCTATTTACTTTTGTGTTATTGAAGACCAAAGTTTATTTTAACTTTAAGAATATGATAAATGGTTTACATTTGATTTTATATTTAAAGTTATTATACAGTAAAAAAAAAGAAAGAAATAGGTTGGTTAAACTCAAGCAAATAGGAAAAAAATATTTATATAGTCTTACAATCAACCATAAAGACATGTGTATCGATTTCCTATTTTCTGTTATTTCTTATGCTAAGTTTTAATCTTTGGAAAACTTGATTGAACTATAATTGCTCTACGTATATATCTGATCGATTGTTCTGAACATGGAATTCGTCAACTATTTATAGTCCTTTAGTTCTGATATTAGAATCTCGCAAATGTTCTAATGATCTTTTCTTATAGATTTTCTGTTTTTTTTTCTGATTTGTTTTTGTTCTGTTTGCAATCTTTGTCAGAGAATGGTGCTTTAGGTAGATGATAATAGGCAGGGCTGCATCTACCCCTGCGGGATTGCGGGATTCCCGCAGTTTCGAAAAAAATCCCGCAGTTTTCAGAAAAAGGTGCGGGATTTATCCCGCACTTTGAGAAGAAATCCCGCACTTATTCGAATCAAGTGCGGGATTTTCAGATTTTTTTTAAAAATTAAAATTGAATGTTATTGGTTAATATACATGTATATGATCAGTATTTATGTGTATGTCAATTAAGCTTTGAACAAACGAGTCAAATTCTAACATTTTAGGTAGAAATAGTGTCCTTGGTTTCACCTTATAATATCACTTCAAAAAGAACCAGGGTGACCAGCGTCCGAGAAAATCAGTGAACTTAAAAATATGATTTGAATTAATAATCATGGAAAATCTACCTTTTTGGGAAAATCAGAGAAAAACCAGGGAATTTCAGTTTGGAACAGGGAAACAATCAGGGAATTTCGTTATATTTATTATTTGTTATTTTTATTGAATGCTTCAAAAAATTGGCTCGCGCCTTCGGCGCTCGCATTCTATAGGTTCGTCTTATTATTTGGCTCGAGCCTTCAGCGCTCGGATAATAAACTAACCATTTTCATCGTCATGTACCAGTTAAGGCCAGTATCAATTTGGTTCAGGAAAAACAACCAAGAAATCGATAGACACGGGGCTGGTCACCCTGAAAAAATGGAAAATTTATGTGTTTATCCAAAAATAGCGTGTTTTTGGTCAAACCGAAAATCCCGCACAAAAATGCCAAAATCCCGCAGTTTTCTGAGTAAGGTGCGGGATTTCCCGCACTTTTTCGAATTTGCAGATACAGCCCTGCATAGGTCGCAATGTTAATTATTAGATTGTTCTACAAAACATTGTTCTTTCAATGTTCTTTTTAATGAAAAAATAATAAGAATTGTATACGAAATTCAATGTTTCTAAACATAATCTTGATATCATTATAGAGTCCCTCAGATTAAATATGGATATATAAGATAGAAATGACTATTTTCATATACAATCATGTTATATAACTATATGTTTACATTTTGAAATATATACTTTACTAATGGTTTTAATGAGTTACAACGAAATAGTTAAGATTATATCATCACTTTCAGCCTTCATCTTAAGTATTCAACGTTTTATCAATTGAACGGAACAGTAAGAGCGCTTTATTTTACGATATTGTCTAAGGGCCTGGCCACACGGAAAGCTTTTATGAGCTTATTTATCCGAAACAACTCTTGTTTCCCATGTACGTTTTATTGAGTGTTCTTGAAAACAATACGCCTTTTAAGTACTCATAAGGAAATATTGAAAACAGGGTTTTTGTGGAAAAAAAGCTTGGAAAGGCTGACCATGTGACCAAGCCCCAGAAAAGAAAGTGAGTGATATAACAGCTTTTACAGTGTTTGTGCCTTTAAGAACTGGGGACCATATACATGTACACCATATGAGCTATTTATGTTTTTATATCTCGCGGTGGCTTATATCAATGGGACCAAATCTAGCTTCTTAAAAGTGTTTTATAATAGTTGCTTGAATTTATAATTTCCTGAAGCAGGTTACTGAAAGATGGAACTTTTAAGTCAAAATTTGAGCTTTTTAATGTTATATTTGAAATGTAGCTAAAATATAATGTTAGCTGGTAAATTGCCCTCTCCCCTTTATGAATATAATGTTAAGGCGCGGTATATGCAGTGCAACTTCATAAAAAATAAAGTCATAGCTTTTCTTATACAGTAAATTATAAATTATAATGCATACAACAACTATTTTGTATATATATATAGATTTTTTACACATGTATGTGCATGTACATATAATTATTTACAGCAATTCCTGTCCTGGCTCAATAGTGCAGTTTGCCCTGTGCAAATATAATATATTTCGGAAGCACTTTAGAATAAAGTTAAAGGTCACTGTTCTTCTGTCTCTACAAAAAGAGCACATGCCAAAAAAAAAAACTTTGAAAACCGTTTTACCACACAGATTACTCGACTGTTATTTACTTAAGTCTAATTAAGGCGCTCGTCCACAATAGAAGCTTCTTCGAGGTTTAAATCGTAACAAAATGTGTTTTCTAATATACATTCGGTTTAGGAAAACACCCTTGTAAAGTATGTTTGTCAAGGCACTTTTATGAGTTTCACATAAAGAATTCATTGAAAGCATGGATTTTTAAGGGGGAAAATGCCTGAAAAAAGCTTTTCGTGTAACAAGGCTCCAAATGAATAATCGGCATGATTCTTGAGTTAATAACCTTGTAAGCTTTGTCCCCGGGCTAAAACGAGCCATATGTCTGCTGAGCTGAAATAAGTATATGTGCTATGTTAACATTGACATATATTATTGTATAAAAGCGCCTACATATACTGAATAAATTTGGCAGTTAGGAATATCAGTGAATCACCGTTGCAAACTGGTTCTGGCTCAAGAGTTGTTGTTTTAATGGTTATTTTTGGGCGGGGAAGGGGGTGGTTAGGTCAAGCTTAGGTCACTGACTTTTTTTTTGAGAGGAAGAAAATCCTTTCATGTTTATTTTGTGAATAAATTTTAGAACTATTGTAATGAAACGTGTTATAAGGTTTAAAATCCCCATTTTCCTTGTGTGACTTCGGTGTTTTTGGCGACGTTTTTCAATGCTATGACGTCATAATTAAAGTCCTGACGTCATTTTATTTGTTTTTATCCATCCCTTCTAGTCTGTGCTTCTCTGTTTATTATTTTGTACATAGTTTGATACCAATCATGTGATAGATTATCGATCCGAATATGTCTTTTACTATAACGATGCTAAAACTATTGAATTTTATTGATTACAGTGTAGTTAAGAAAATGATATGTTATTGATCCGATTATGTCTTTGTTTCAACAATTTTCAAACTGATGAAGTTTATTGATTACAGTGTTATTTAGAACATTAATCAAGTATCAGTCATTGGATTTGTGAATTTTCAAAAAGTACTAAAGATCAAAAACGTGTTTTTTAACAGAAACTAAACTTTTTGTTTAAACATTTCATTGTTATCCGTTTAAATCGTTTTGTAAACAATCACAGACAAGAAAATTTAAATAAAATGAATTAAAATGTTAATAAGTTTATTTTGCGCCGGTCTGACATATAGTGAAGTAATTTTAATTAAGCTGTGTATTTAACAAAATGGAATATAAACCCAATGAAGCTTTCGATTTGTCTTTGTAAATATCCCCTGGATTGCTTGTTAAATTCATGTGTATACTAGAGAACAAATAAATCGATGCATGTAGCATTTTCAAATGAAACGCTTTAGTTGTTTTATTGATGGAATGTAAACATGTTGAGCGGACGTCGCTTTGTAAAGACGTACCATCACGTTATACGTACGTCATTATTCATCCTGACGTCGTTTTAAGTTAGAACACAAATATGACGTCCTTCCACACAATACGTCTCTCAATCATTGACATCTTTAATAAGACATAAAAAGTGTGACGTTCGTGAAAACTGCGTCGTCTTAGTAAGGCAGCTTAATTCGACACCGGATCTCGATTTTTTGTCCTGGTTTGAGCTAAGATAGACGTTGTTTAAACAGCATATGTGCAATGTCTATCTCGGATTTTAGAGACGCAATTTCACGAGCTAGTTTGGGTACAGGGGCGGCTTCACTTCGGGAAAAACAGCGTTCCCCGATTGTTTCTAAAAGTTATACAGGGTGACAAGCGTCAGGGAGAATCAAGGAATTTCAAAGTGTCGTTTTCAAGCCAGGAAAATCGGCATTTTTGAAGAAAAATCGGGAAATTTCATTTTGGATCCGGGAAAAAATCAGGGAATTTCGTTGTGGTATTTATTTGTTATACGTTAGGATTTCTATAGTAATTTTCGTTCGCGCCTTCGTCACTCGCATACTAAGGATAACTTAATATTTGGGCTCGCGCCGCGCTCCAATATTGACCAAATATAGCAATAGTTTGTTATAAAGTACCATTTGAGATTGTGTCAGTTTCAATCCTGGATCAGGGAAAAAATCAGACAAAGTCGGGGAAAAATCAGGGATTTTTAAACTGTTTGGAAAATGGTCTCCCTGTTTTAGGCAAAACACACACACATGGTGACACCCTATCTTTTGTGTCTATATGACAGAATTCTGTGAGTTGCGCGTTCGCTAAAAGCGAGGCCGTTTCGAACCCTGACTATATACAAGACTATTTGTCGTTGAACTCTCAAAATGTCACTACTTATACCGTTTTAAATCTGGATCTGGCACTCGTCCGAAATAAATAAACTAGAATACATATAAATTAGGACTGTCAAGACAAATAAATACGCTACAATATATGTGAATTAGAATCGTCAAAACAAAATAATGGATTTGTTATGAGCATGTCAGTTTTTATTGCGTATTATTGTCGGGATCGAGTTATTATTTATGCGCCATATATTACCAGAGTTTATATTTTAGCTTTCTGGTATCAGCCAGACACTGAATCAACTCATTTAAATAAGAAACCCTATTCTCGTACTATATTCCTCTGTCTCTCGCTCTCACTCATCCTTTTCTCTCCCCCTTTCGCTCTTTCTATTTTTCTCTATTTCTCTCCCTTTCTCTTTCCCTTTCTCTCGCCCTCTCTCATTTTCTATCTCCCTTTTTCTCTTTCGCCCTATCTCTCTATTTCTATCTTTCTTTTTTTTTCTCTTTCCCCCTCTGTCCTTCCCTTTCCTCCCACCCTCCCTCAAGTCTGGGCTTTCCATAAAGCTCCAGTCATGGAAGTCAAAATCGTTTCCTATCGCCCCTTATATTTCCCTATTTTGCTTTGCTTATAAAATCACAACGAGTGATATTCTTCTTGCGATTTAGTACAACAATAAATAAATAAATACAATTTTATACAAAGCGAAACTGTGATAAATCATAATCCCTTGTTATATGTCATCTAGGTTTTACACTTTTTATCCAGCCTCGTCTAAAGACACTAATTAGACAGATTTAAGCGATCAAATCGCGCTTAATGCGGATGTTTTCATGGGGTTTATGGAAACTGAAATCATTAATTATTTGGATTGAGATGCCTTACTGAGAATGTTCTACTTGGTGCTAAAGCGAAGGGCATGCGAGTACAGTTTGAATTTTGATTGAGTTTCTTTACGTGTCTGATAATAAATGATGTTGAGATGACGCCTCTAATTAACAACTCATTCATAAACGAAACAATGAAGTGGGTATAAGTTAATAATATTATAATGCAATTTCGCCGCTGATTCTTTCGACAGTAATCATTTATATGCAATTCCTATCAACTAAATACGAAACGATTATCTTTTTCCTGTTATAATTTCCAACAACGATAAAAGTAATTTCATACATGGAATTTCATAAACACATATCAGTGTATTTCCCTTTTTAAAATTAATTCTGCACCAAACCCTTGAAGTAAGTAATCGGCAAAGAAAAGCGAAGCTTTTCTTTTGCCTTTATGCAACGGGAACATTTTTGTTTTGTTTAAGACAATGCGTTTTTGAAAACAGAAATAATACTATGGGCTCACAGATTCAAAATGGCGGACCATGGAGAGATTTCTTGGGTACTACAGTACCCTAATGATTTTAATCACGTCGCAATTTTCACGAAAGTATTTTATTTCGTTTTCAAATATAATTAACCAATTTTTAGCATACAAATATATTTACATCAATACAAGAAAGTGCAAAATAAAGGAGTAAACGATACTTTTGTAATAAAGAACGCAGTTTGCTTGGTTACAACGCTTGACGCATTATTTAGCTGCGCAAAATAATTATTACGTCATAAATTAAGCAAGTGCCAAGAAAAGTGTGACGTGTTAAATAGCATGGAAACTAAAAGGACAGTGTAAAACAATTGATGAAAAAAATATGTTAATGATATCCTAATTCTATTTCGACATTTGATTTTCTATCCAATGTAAAAACTATATGTTTTGATGGTGTAAAGCACTTATAATTTGAAGCTTTTACATGGCAAGTTTCGACTTTAGATATGCAATGATTTGCTTGTAAATGTATATAAAGGTTTTCAAAGACTATTAAAATCTTTGCCTGTTTGCGATAGTACTTTCTAGTTATTGCTTCAAATTAAAGAAAAAAAGTGAAAATATTTGAAAGTGTTTTATCGAAACTGGTTGATAAATCAATAAGACTTACTAAAAGTCTACAGGCGTACCCGCTTATCTCGTCAATCCCCTATCTCGGCTCGTTTTCGAGTCCCCACCCCTTTCACATTTGCCATTTGAAGTCGGAAATATCGAAACGACTATCTCGTCATTTTGACTGACTGACGAGATAAGCAGGTAGAGTCTCGAAGACTGTTCTATGATTCTTGATCTATGTTTAAATATCGACATACCTGGACTACATTATGAATACGGTTTGTTCAAACGGTGCCAAATTACCACACTCCCTATTGAAAGTTGAAACATGACTCTGTCCCAAGTCAACAGAGCTAAATGAACACTTCTTTATGTTCAGGTGCAAATAAGACAGATTTGTTTATATCCTGGTCCCCTCATAGTTAGGCACTACTCATGACGTCGCCAACACATAAGTTCGACGTTGCATATTAGCTTTTTGTTGGAAAGACGTACAACGTTTTCCCACTGCAGCTTTCTCGCAATGTCCTGACATTTTCTTCGCGTGATGTATTAATACACTACATTGGCGCCCCAGTTATTTTTTTTCTAACACGCCCTCTTTAAGGTTATTGGTTGCATAATTTGACGTCCATTCAACGTCGCTGTGACACCACTAAGACGTAGCTTGCTCCCAAGGGTCACCCATAAGGCATGATTGTTCTATGCATGTATACAATGTCAATATGAAAGGAGTTGTACGGATTTAGACAACTACTGCATGTGTATAAGACTGATCCATATTTACTTAAGGACTGAAAAGGAATATAGACGCGGTTCCCGTTGTGTTACGCTATTTACTGATCAGTGACGCATATTTACTGAGTACTTCTCAATTGTAAAAAAAAATCCACAAAATCAAAGCCTATTTCGAAAGCTTTATATCAAAATATTATATCTGCATGTTTTTTTTCTGTACGATGATTCATATTTGCGTTTGTCTAGTTGAAATGTATCATTCATTTTTATTGATCAATCAGCAATCAGTTAACATGTGAAACACTTCAACTTTAGCACATATCAGATTCCGTTGAGTTGAGTATACTGTTGAGATTTCGGGGAAAATAAATTTTTATCAGGGTGGCATTTAAGTCTGGAACGTGAATATTAAAATGGTTAGCCGGCATTAAAACATGAAATTGAACTTTATTATCATTTTCGGATTTGACAATGGTTCATAATTGTGATAACAACAATTGAACAATAGGATTAATAATGATGATATTGATCGCCAACATTTCATTTTCATTTCCACCCATTTGTTCACTTTCTATATAAACAAGTCTTGTGATTTAAGACTCTAATTGTGCAATGCGATTCATATTGCCACTCTACAATAACAATCTTAATATAAACAAGTTGGTGTATAGGTCAGAAAAGGCATTCGTTATGAAAGGAATAAGAATCTGTGACCCTGTATATAACTTATGTTTCCTTTCCTTTGGCTTTTACTCAATATGCTCCATTTTTAAATCTTATCCAGCTTAACTTAAAACAAGTCGCAAAGAATTTTTTAAGGATTTATTGTTAACGGATATATTATTTTGAAATAAAACAAAATATGATAAATTTCTAATTAATGGGTGGTTTCGAATCAAAGTTAAATGACATATACTCAAATATAGTTCAAGATAAAAATTTACACGGGATACTTATGGATATTTCCGGCTACTGATAAGTAAGCTTTTGCAGTTATATATTTAGAATTTGTATTTTCTTTA
>LQRL01090963.1:0-10866 GCA_001703475.1 Hydroides elegans
TTCTCATTCGGGAAGAGTGCGGAAATGAGGTCTGAAGACCTTAAAGCAGTAGAGTGGTCATGGAAGTTCGTTAAACTTCAACTTTTGAATTATAATTAACTGTGATTTCTTCTTTGTCTTGGAATCATGCTCCTCTATATCATTGAGCAGATCAGGAAGCGATAGCACGCTCAGCAACTTGGTTTGCTCAGCAAGGAGAGCCGTAAATGTACCTGCATGACCCCCACTAGCCACAGTATCCAGAGCTTCGTGCGACTTACTCGAGCTACGTCTGGCTACTAAATTCAATGTTTCGTGCGATTTACTTGAGCTGCGTGTAGTGACTCCCAGTTTTGGGACAGCTGATTCTTTGGGATTATTAGATGTCGAATGGAATTCCGTTAAATCGTAGGATTTTGATTTCAATTTTAAAAGCTTTTGTTTGTGGAAATTGCGTTTGCGAGTGTATTCGTTTTGCTTGAAGAAATGCTTTGTTGGTGATGCTGATTTGGGACTATCCTTTTGTTGTTGGTGTGCCATGTCGAAAATGCATATTTAGAACTAGATTCGAAAAATTAAAAGTCACAAAATATCCAAAAATATCATTGCATTATTTGCATGAAAATGACCATCATATCACCAACACAAAACGTATTTTTCATGAAATGAAGTCACAAAGTCCAAAAGTGTATGCAATGATGGTCGTAGATCGATGCGAATCCTTTCATGCTATATCTCCTGTCAGTTTTCCATTCACTGCTTTTCTAATTTATTGTACCTTTGCGTCCTTAAATAACCTAATATTACCCATCAATTATTCCTTTTATTATCGTCCGACGGTCACACTGGTTTGTTTACATCAAAACAGTTTCAATCCTCTTTTTATTATAATTGTAACGTTAAAATTAATAAATATATATATCTATATTTCAAATTGCGAAATTTCTGTATATTTTTCTATATTTCTTATATAGTTTTTATCATTATTTCTTTCTGAAATGTCCTTATTTCCATTGCTGTGAATCACGCTGAGTAAAACGCTAGGATATCAAGTATATCATTTACACAAATCAATGGACACGGAATATCGTCGCATAATTATTCTGTCAAAAATGACATTTCCTCATCGCAAACTTAGACTATCGAGAGAGAAAAGTGGGTCGCCGCTTTATATTTAAAAAAAATATATATACAATGTATGACGATTATACTAAATTAAACATATGGTCATATTTCCCATAAATAAATGTCAATGGTGCAAATCATTTATTTGATGCAAAGGCGATACACGAATAATCCATTTGTTGCATATAGAGGTACAATCAGGGGTGGAAATAAGCACTCGCCACACTCGCCATGGCGAGTGAAATCTTCGATTGGCGAGTGTGAATTTGAAGTCACTCGCCAGCCTGGCGAGTGTAAAATTTACCGTAAAAACATAATTTTCTGAAAATTGTTGATTAAATCTTAAGATTTTAAATAATTCAATAAAATTTGTCGGCCCGCGCCTTCGGCGCTCGCTTATTTTTCTTAGAAATAATATCGTCCACATGCAAAAACAAATTAAAGAGCCAAAATTTTAGTGGTTTTCATTTTGCATAATTTCACCTCCTGGCGAAAGTAAATCTTCGCTGGCGAGTGTGAAATTTGACTCACTCGCCAGTCTGGCGAGTGTGAAAATTATCTTATTTCCACCCCTGTACAATGTTTGTATATGTTGGTGTCTGCAACATATTGTATACATACAACTATAAATCCATAAATTTCCACATGGCTTCACATTTGAAAGTAATGATAATTGGCTCAGACATACCCCGGTATACATATACATGTTACACTTGTAACTATATGCATATACGCCTAATAAAAATGTGGTTTCTATCCTTAGTCGCGCAATTAAAGCTATTTTGCGAACAAAATTGGTTAGCGATTCAAAATTAAATTGAATCCAAACGAAAGTTGTCATCTTTTGTCTCACTGCATATGGTTGCTATTGCTCGTTATCATATCCCTCGAAATATGAAATTTTAACACGAAAATGCGCTTCTCCCTTATGTCTCTCACAGGAAGAGAAGGCTCTACGTTTCTCTTTCGATGTCTTAACCGCCCGCTTTTGGCACCGACAAGGAGGAAAACAATCTCCGCAGCTATCTATTGAGGATGTTTGTAATCGCATTCCAGGTTCCATACAAGAGATAACTAATCAAGCATACTTCACCTTCGGGCCTCCCTGAGTCGCTCATATAGGGTTGTATTTAACAATACAGCACAAGCAAACAGGCTTCGAAAATCATAATATCGTCATAATATCTACGCATGATAATGATTGCCTAAGAGCCGATATAGCCCTTTTTAATTCCAGAGTAGCCTTTTCCCTTCCTTGTTTCAAACGAGGTACCTGGTGGGGATTCTGTGTTCTCCGGGGTCGGAGTACCTAGTTTATGATAGCATTAACTTTATAGCATTGATATTACTCAGCTATGAGATAGGAATAGGGAAGCATTATGGGTCTCCGGGGTCGGAAAGGAATAGGGAAGCATTATGGGTCGCTAACCAAATATACTCCAGTCCAGCTGATTCAGAAATAGAAATATTCAAAGAATGTATATTTCGTATAAGATATCATAATCTTTGTAATGTCCGACGTTTACTTATATTAGAAATATTGAGTACGTTGTGAATCACTACCCACATGCGTATGGCATGAAAACACTCCCACAGACCGCTGGGCAAAGACAGAAGAAATATATAGGAGCTACTGTCAGCTGCTTCGAAGGACCAACCAACTTCCTATTAGCTGTTACCCTTGTTCTATCAAGAAGTAGATCCCGTAATGGAGATGGGTTGAACCCTACAAAACCGTATGACTTCTCCTTCCAATAATCCCCTTAAGGTGCCCCGACCAACCACCTACCCCCATCCAACAAAACCACCACAACCACCGTCCAAACCAAAACTCCATCTCCTGTTGTTCCATGTCATTCAACTCGTGAAACGTAAACGCAATCATACCATTTCGAGTGCTGGCCCATATACACAACCAAGTTATTGATTACAAATATACAACCGTGGACAACTGTTGCAGACCCAAGCAAGGCTGCTTCTATTTGACATCTATCGATAACAAGCATAACAAATTCGTAGGTTTCATCGTCATTTTGTATTGTTGTCCATAGTAAAAGAGCCATAGTCTCGGATGCAATGAAGTATTGCGCTCTCCTCAGTTGGACGGACAAACGACAGGCCTTTTATATGATGATGATGTTGTTGTTTTGTATTTTTGCTTTTAAAGTTTAGTGGGGGATGCGTAATATTTTTATATATGCTTTATTAGTCGCGCAGAGATATGAAAGATAACTCTTCAACTTGTATTGCCTTTATATACACCGTTATTGCTCATGTGAATCAATGAAAAGACTAGAGTAATCGATTATAACAGTTCATTCTCTTATTTTGGCATATATATGTCCAGGTACACTCACTTTCTATCATTACTCATCCTGTGACACTGGGGCCTCATACTCACTCTTGAAAAGTTAGATAAAGAGTTTGAAAAAGTCTTAAGTGGAGGCATCGCAGCTTTGTGCGATTTTTTTTTTCAACCGGACCTACATGTAGCTCAAGATCATGCGTCCGAGTATAAAACTGGTAAACACTCAGAATCGATGGATATTTGTATTTGTCGACTACAAAGCGATTTCGAGAGGATCCACCCACTAGTTGATTGGTCCTTGAAAGGGTCCTTGGAAAATCCGAATTTCAACGAACGATTTTGGTTTCGTTTCTCAAGAAATAAGGATGTTTCAGCGCGAGATCGATTATTGATTGTATTATTGATCAATTGTGTATACTTATTCTAAAAAGTAACTTAAAGTAACTTAAAGAAAAGAAATGGATATCGCTAGTTTTTGCTGGTATTTATAATTCATGGGCTCTATCATTTAGGCAGTTCTGACGCAGAGAAAATTGTGACTTATACCAATAACGCACTCCTATGCGTCATGGATTTATTTTCTCACGGACAAAATATAGGACGAAGAATCATTTTCCATCACTGAAACTTTTATTTGCTGTTTTTTTTTCAAACGAATGGCGAATCATATCTGGATTTTGACAAAAGGATATAGGGAGACTATATGGACTCGAACATAAAGTCAAAAATAAACTGACATGTGTTATTATCATTAATCCAAATGGAATTGTGCAAAAGAGTCTTATTCAATAAGTTAGGATGAGCATTTTTAGTCATATAAAGTTCCGAACAAATTGGCAACAACTCAAAAACTCACCTAAATTAGCCGAATTGAAGGCAAGTTGGCGAATACTCATTGTGCCTATCCAAAAACAACTAATTTTCTACTCTCCAAAATATCCTTAAAGTACTTTACGTTATCCATTCAAAAGTAGCTGTATTACATATCCAGAGGTTTACTTACAGCAATAATTAACTCAAGACCACTTAGCGGAACATTATTTTCAGCTAGTAGTTTCTTAGAACTATTCTTTTTTTTTTTTCATTCCTTGTTATTTAGTGACACCACATAACTTGTTTACAAACCCAAAAGTGCAATAAACTTTCTCGGGGGTGTGCGAAAGCTGTCTGTTTTTTATTTATTATACGTCTTCATGTTCATTATATTTTGTTCCATGATAACTGTACTAGTTTATAACAGTTGAATCATTGTTCAACTTCAGTCTCAGATTCCGATCAGTAGCAATATCAATTAGTTCTGTTTACGTCAAACGTTTTTTTTTCTTGTTTTATATATTTTTTAAATATGAAACCCACACGCAAATATGGGTTAGAGATCATTCCATCCTCTGAGAAGAATCATTCATCAGTTGAATTGTCTGTTATATTTTCTTAATTAATAAATCTTCAATCTTAATTAATCAATATATATAATACCTTATCAATTATGATCATCGATCGGAAATTTGTCGTTACTGAATCATAATTTAGATTTTCTATCACATATATTTGTATTCAGATTATTTTTACTTTTTTTTTTAATATTTCACTTTTACTATCTTGATTTGCATTTTGAAATAGCTAACCAGGAACTATGGTCTCAAATCAGAAAACCCTATATCAAAACAGCCAAATTCTCAACACGATATGCAAATTATCCGCAAATTATATGGTTCTAAAATGCCATCAAAATGACTAAAGGAAACTGATTCATTCTTCGAACACAACACAAAATACATCATCATCGTATCATTATCCCATCAAATTGGAAATTCTACAAAAGCAGTGTTTCTAGCGCTCAACCACCCCCTTTTTGAACTGCAGAAACTCTAAATTATACTAAAACCCAAAACCGTATAATAAACGGAACTTTAGTTATAAACAGTGTGTTTTTTATCTGTTTATCTTTTGAGTTTGTTGCAGAAGATGGCTTTTATTTTGACGCCAGAATAACTTTTTTGAACTGCATATATTTAATGTTTAAATTGCAAGATCAAGGTCACTATGTATTCAAAGAAGGCACATCAGCTGTCACTTAGATTTTCCCTTTTCTCGTCACTTTTTTATTTTTTCGTATAAAATTGAACGTTTTTGCACAAAATAAACAGACGCGATTTGGATTTTTTCTTTTCATTTCATTCTTTTTTTAATTAACAAATTGATTTTTTTTTACTGAATAAACAGTTTAGATTTACATTCAGGCAAATCCACGCTTTAAATAGTATTATTTTCCACTTAAAAAACCTGTTCTTTATTTGATATTAATATTCCTGCAGTGTGACGTTTCAAAATAAGGCGTTTGAATTACAATACAAATCGATAGGGATAGGCTTCAACTCCTTAATTTCATGCAACATATAACTAAAATAATATTGGTACTCGACCCAAATGTGATGCTCAAGTTCTGATTCCTTTGTATAATCCATCAGTAAATAAAATACATCAAAACGATATTTCCCAATATTAAGCACATTTTCAAAAACGTTCATAGTTTGGCCATGACAGTTCCAGCGTATGAAACGTGTCAATGTTTATAGTGCGTTCGCCAAAATATATTGTGGCTTATTTCATTCTTTCTTTACAATTCAAATATCAACAAACATGCATTCCAAACGAGTGGCCACCATTTCTTGCAATTATTTTCGTACTCATTATCATTTATAGCAATATGACAAAGGAGCGATAAGTGCATGACCTAATCAGCATAGAATGGTCTTTATCGGATATATGGTCGATTATGAGATTATTTGGCGGTTCGAATATACGTGAAAACTGTGACATTGTTGAAAGTACTTGTATTGTGTTTTAGTGAGTATAGCTTTGCTTATGAAAAGGAGAAAACAAATACATCAACTGGACTTCCTGCTAGAAATCTTACTGGAATAATCCTAATTCAACAGTTTCCTCAAAATACAAAAATATTTATTTCATAATGTACCCAAAAAAGGTTTAGAAAACTTCATACAACCTCTTTCAGGTAACATTAAAAATCGCATAATCATGTGCAGTATACATCTTACTCGGGTGTTAAATATGATGAACCCATAATATAACTATATTTTTAACAAAATTTGAACGATGACTAATTATATGCCTGCCGCGCGGACAGGACCCCATCCCTTGCATATCTCATGCATCAAATCGCACTTCGAACACCTGAGCTTACCAATGAACCATTGAAAGTACATACATTGCATCGAAATGGACTGGAAGATGGACATTAAGATAACAAAATAAATATAAAACAATAAACCACCCGCTTACCGTCTTGATATGCCTGTATATCCAAATCATCAAGAAACGGCGCGCGCTCCGTCACATTAAGCGTCCTCTCAACAGACGGCGACGATTTCGCTACACGTACACTACAAGATCGCAGTATTTTTCGCGGCGTATCCCCGTCGCTTTTGTAGCGTACCGAACGACGGCCGCGAAAAGCGCGTCGCGTCCAGTGCTGGTTGTTGATAGGCCCATCGTTATCGATCGTTCCGTCGCCAAAGGGGCTGTCATTTTGGTGGTGGGAAGCCGGGTTACCGTTCGTTGGTAAACCACCGGAAGTGGTATCAGAGAATTCGGTGATGGTTTCCATGGCCATAGTTTGTTCGCATTTGACCCGCATTCATAAAATATATGATATTCCGAATAATTCCGAATGGTCTCGTATTCATAAAAATCGCGTAATGGTGACTAGATGCGGTGGGTTCGGTATTCACGTGTGACCGTATCCAGAGGCTTTGTTTGATGGGCATGTATTCAAAACTTTCGTGTTATAATGACTAGGTGTTGTGCGGTATTCGTTTGTGGTCACATCCAAACGAATATAGGGTTATACACTAATGATGTTGCTGACTAGAATAATCTATGACTAATAATTAATGTGTATACGGTGAGTAAATAGTTAAACTACTTGTTTCAAATATTCGTTCGGTTCAGTTTCATTCTTGGCGATTGTATCCGATCATGTAGGGTATCCGAGTTTGATATGACTAGAAAAGGTTGCTGTCCATTATAATGATATATGGCAGCCTTATTCATCTAAACAAATCACACCTCAATCCAATATGTTAGTGACTAGCTATGTAGCATTTTATCCACGGATCAGAAGTTTCTTAACATATCATCGCGACAATATATCCATAATTATTTCAAAAGATCGCCAATCCTTTCTATGTTGTTCATATCGCACATGTCTATATATTGATCTCTATTTCAAATAGTATTCCATCATTACACTAAAATAGAGGCTGACCAAACCTCGCTCGAACAAGGAAGTCATTTTGATTTCCCTTCAAAGGGGTTCATATGAAAACACGAGTTTTTAAATCAGTTCGCGCCAATGAACAATACAAATATAAAAACACAGATATACGTTCACTTTTCTATCGAACTGCAGTTATCCTTGGTGATTTTTAGCTAATGTAAATTTGAGAAGCTTTTAGTCAGATCTTATCTACATATATTTTTATGTTATTGGTTTTATTTGCTTTTATTAAAAATCAGCTATACCATTTTTTATGATTATGTGATTTAGTAATAATTTCATGTTTTATTTTATGACATTTGCATTTCCCTCGATTACAATAATTAAATTTAATTTGGTTACTAGGGTGTCATCATATTTTCACCTGGTGTTTTTGCACCAGATAAGTCATCAAATATTATCCTCAATTAAAAACGTGTTCATTACACTTTAATTAACCATTTCACCGTGTTGCACTACACATCATCACTGATTGTCCTGAATTTACTGATTATCGCTATCCTTATTACCTCAATTCACATATTTGATAATGACACAAACTAAGTTCTATATCTTTTCGTATAGCTCCTGTAACTAACCGAGTAAGCGATTGCGTCAAATCGAATCATAATCTCAAGGAGTCGAATTAAATATATCATGTCATCAATTTTTGTGTCGTCTACATTTTTTTATTCAACGCGGAGTCATCAACGCTTATCATCAACCAACGTTTGTACTTTTATCCCTATCGATTGGCTTTTGTTTTAGTTCGCTTTTTATTTTTTCGTTCTCTCTGTGTGTCTTGAGGGTACTCAAATGGTGATCAATATATGTTGAGGGATTCCATACAAGACGACACAGCATATAATCTATGCATATGTTTTAATATGTATTACGCATCTCTTTAATCAATTATCTGTTGCCCACCTATCTTTTTTTTTTAAATCTCAATTAATATACTAAAATCATAAGCATGTACAGTAGAACCTCGTTAACTCGAGCTGATTTCAAACTCCCGTCTCAGTTAACTCAAATACATCCATGGGTAACTCGAGGTAAATCGGAAGTCCCGAGCACCTCGAGTTAATGAAGTTTTACTTTATATATATGCATCCTTTTAATCATTTATATTTAGCTCAACTATCTTTATTTTCCTTTTTTAATATCGTTTAACAGATAAAATATCCTGAGCATTTATTAAAATTGTAATAACGAAAGTTGTTTTTATGTATGGAAGTCTGCATGCCATATACTCGAGAGCAAACTTGTTGCTCAGTTTCGATTTTTTTCATTCAGTTTTTCAGTATCCTCCTCTCATAATGACTCAAATTGTGTTGAAGGATGTGTGTCGTATAGATTTCTACCTTGGTCCTCTATTTATTCATCTAGATTCATTTTGGATTTGAAGCACGATGTTGTTCTATATTCAACAGTAGCCATTACATGTTAAGGTGGTTTAAAGTCCATTTTCTCTACTTTTTCTATACTTTTTATTGAACTGTTTAAAACCTTTTAATTATATCATCCTTTCTCTTAATACAGTTTACATAGCTTTTTCGACGGTCCACATATTCAATTTGAGCTTTTAATTCTTTATCTTTTCCAGGATTAGCGTATGTAATACATGTTTAACATTGCAATATATTATCCTCAGCCAGAGTTTGAAATTTATGTATATCTAACGTACATGTAAAGAGAAGGCTATATATATTCAAGACTGAATATATCAATTATACTTGAGGATGAAACCAAGTGCATTGCGATATTGTATTTACCCTTCAAATATTCACACACCCCTATGCTCTTGGGGTCGCAGAGAAATCTTGTCATCTTGACATGGGGACATAGAACGGGTGAAAATGGGTGCAAGTTTAACGTACCCAGGTGCACCCTCTTTAGCTTGATCCTCATAAGAACATATTATTAGGCAGATATATAGCCAATGTTTAGTTGCATTTACTCTAGAACATCTTCAAATGTATTGACCAGCGTTAAATTGAGAGCAAGAAACTTTTTTTTACAAACTGAGTGAAACTCCAATCAAACACATAGCATTTCTGTTTCCAAAACAACTGGTTGAAATAGAGGAGGGGTCATCCACTCAACACCAACCCCTAACGTTTCCCCAAAAAGTTTGAGGAAAAGATAACCAAAGGGTGGGTTTTTAGGGCGCTTGGTACGAACTGTTGACTCAGCAAATATTTCCGTAAATCCTCGTGACAACATTATGAGATGGGTTTCATCCGCTTACAAATCTCCTTCTCTCATAAATCATTGTTCTTCTCGAGTATGCCGCCTTTTCAGGACTGGTGGGTTATGAATAAATCAATGATGAATGGGTGGAATTTATATTCAATATGAGAGCTGAGCCGCCAAACGCGCAAAAGATTAAGCAAAAGTCAAGTTCGATTTGCTTACTATGAAACACGACTTGCCTATTTATACAGGCAAGTTCCCGTATTGGATCTATGTTTGATGTTTTACGTCAAGATTTCTGAACGAAAATCATAATCGAAGCAATATCGCTGATGGCAACATGTGATATACAATGTTCCATCTTCTTACGAGCAGATACCTTTGACATGAAACTTCATAGAAGCTCTCTCTCTCTCTCTCTCTTACAAGTAACAATGTCGCACCGATTGCTTTGGTTCGCAATCGCACCAAAATTCGAATTTCGTAACTTAATCCAAAATGTAAAGATCGAAACGTGTCATCTAATGATCTGATCAACCGGCATAACAACGGGGACACCGCGGCAGTCTAGACTGTTACATGAGATGTATCGGGGTAATTTGGCTTAGATTGGATTTTAAGAAATCTTAAAACGATTGCCGATATGTAAAGGACGAACATTCAACATATCGTCATTTATGCCATCTTGAAATATGTTCGCTTATTTGGCTTCATGTATTGAAATACATCGACTCAACTGTCCTGTATAAAGTGAATGTTGTGATATTGATATCACCTAATAACCGATACCTATAGACTCAATCACAATCGCAGGTCACAATCGCATTCACTTTTTTTTTCAGTACACACTATACAGACTTAACAGTGGTCATCACTCAACTGTCAACTGCTTGTCGCCATGGCCACATCAGTCTGATGACGCCGCGGTCAAAACAGAAGCTCGAGTTTTTTTTTTTTTTTTTCGATTTTTTTTTCTAAT
>LQRL01090973.1:11322-29065 GCA_001703475.1 Hydroides elegans
ACCGATTGAAATTGTTCGCATTTTCGTCTGGCGGTGCGTCGGGTAGTGGGTTTGATTTATAATCACTGAGTAGATCCTGGATTATTCGAAATATAGCCTTGCTATCAGTGCCCGCCTGGCTGAGAGCGTGTTGGTAAAACGATGTTTTGGCCGCATGTATTGTCGATTTAACTCGGTCTCTTTGAGCAATCATCATATCTCTATCTGTATCGAGTCCGGTTTTGTGCCATTTGCGTGTTAATTTCCGCCTCAAACGTCTCTGTTCGTGGATTTCGCTATTGTACCACGGTTTTTTTCTCGTCTTTACTGCGCGTGTCTTTTTTGAAGCATGTTTATCCAATATCGCTTGTAGAGTTACGTTGAATTGCTGTACAAGGCTATCCAAATCGTCCAGAGGCGTTTTTATTAAATCACTGCATTTGATATCCTCGCACAAGCCATCGCGATCGATGTCCTTTAATGAACGGTACTGTCTTTTTTCCGACTTGGAAGCGCCCGTTGCCAAGTTGATATCGAAAACTACACTCATGTGATCGGAAATCAAGTCGCTTATTTCGACGTTTTGCAAAATAACACTGTCTTTCCGGGCGATAACGAGGTCAATCGTATGACCGGAGACGTGGGTTGGGCCGTTCACATGTACTTGGAGACCGAAACACTCGAGAAGGTCATTAAAACGGGAGATTTCAGGTAGAATGTAGTCAGTGTGTTATATAGTTACACATTTATACGTTTGAGTATTTCATGGCATGTATTGCATTTCTGTTGATAATGAAGCATGTTGTAAGTTTTATCTGATGCTGTGATGAGTCCCTGATATAGCATATCAATTTCAAATCATTGACAAAAGCATATTTGGTAAATGCTTAACTGTTTACAAAAAAATGAGGTAAAAAAGGCAGAGCACATTTTATGCCCTTAACATGGTACACACTGATATAAGAATTTGGTAGCAAACATTCGGCATTTTGTTCAATTATATAAGTAAGCCACGTAAATCCCATAGTATTTGCTTATTTGCTCAATGGCTGGCAACGTAATTTTATGAATAAAACTAGTCACGAGTTTCGAATGATTTAATAATGTTAATCTTAATATGTCTCAATGAAATGATATTTGCTTAACAAAGTGACAGAATCATTAAAACTGTCCTTGACAGGATAAACACTGATTTTTGGCTCTGCAGACATATAATATACAGTCGACATAGGATAATCGAATATCGGATAATCTGATAAATCGGATAATCTAATAACTTTTTGAATCCCTGATTCATCTCCACAAGAGCCAATGTTAAAAACACCGGTTAATCTGATATCGGCTATACTGATAAATCGGTTAATCGAATAATATTTTGAAGGAAAAATCAATCCTAAACCGGCTAAACTGATAACTGAGGACCGATTTCGAAATGTTATGCCCTCATACACATATCAAAGCGCATTTTTCTATGACTTATGACACACGTAATGCGTTACAAATACATTTCTTGCAATTTAATGCTAAATAAGATAAATCAAGTCATAAGAACTATTTAACTTATATCAATTATCATAATTGATTATATATTTAGTACTTGTTTATGCATTTTTAATGACAATGTCCCCAAACCGGAAGTTCGGTTAATCTAAAAAATCGGATAGTCTGATAATTTTAGCGTGCATTTTGATTATCAGATTATCCGATGTCGACTGTACAGCAATCGATTCAATTGTTTTAGTGCATTATGAAATTCACATAGCATTTGTTATGTACTCACTGACTTGCAAAGGGTCTTTTTGGTAAAAAACTCTGTTCACGTGACTTCTTTTGAATGATCAAATATGATTAATAAGGTGTACATACGATCAATCAGTCGAAGGTACGTTTAAAGGTCCATTTTGTTCGTAATTTTATACATAAAATGTATACTCATATTGGTATAAGGATATATTATGACATCAGGATAGTATAGTTACTTAGTTACTTGGGTAAATCGCTTAACCTAAATCGTAGTAAATGCATGCTTTAGATCAATAGATAGATAATTAATATTATGACTAATATTTGTTCGTAAATCGTGATATAGGCAATAATGGATAAATATAGTGCTATTAATAAAATCATACCATATAGATGATATGATTTCAAATAATCAACAATTTCTAACTCACGGCAGTTATTTTTGCCCTTTTTGTGGCCACTTAGTTGATCCTCACAGTGTGCTCGTTTAATGTGTGGGAATTGCTATTGAGCATGAAGGGGCAGAGAATCACCCATAAGAAGCAATGTATAAGGGGTGAAATTAAACTTAATATTTAGAATTGATGCCTGCGATAAAAAACCTTCATTTTCTCAGAAAATCTTGAACACCTATTAAATGTCAATATATCTAAATTTAATACGGGTATGTTTTATACTTTTCTCACAAATAATTGTTCAATATGCTCAAAATATGCACTTTGTGCTCACATTCTGCATTGAAATGAGGCGGGGACCATTTATAAACATGCTATCATTATAGTATGGCAATTCTACTTTATAATTAACACTATAAATAAGTCATAGTTATTCAATGATATACAATCGAAATAAATCACATATTTGTTTCATGTTTGTCATATTGTTAATATTTGTTACCAATATTGTTATAATACCTTTAGCTAATATTTAGTTATTTTAAATTAATTTAATTTAAATTTTATATATTAATCGAGGCTTACAGTGATAATCAGGCTTTGTACAAAATGTACAAAATGTATTTTAAAATCTAGTATATGTATGCGGCATCAAACTACATAGGTTGACTAGATCAAAGTTAAAAGACAGTATTTGAAGAATGTACGTGGTTTCAAATACCCCCAGATTAACAACATCAAAGCTAATATACATTATTTGAAGATATGAATCAAGGTAAAGCCGACGGATGTCTTTGTAAAGCTTGTGTATAAATTTCCAAATACTTATTGTTTTAAATATGATTAATGTAGTACCATTAGACAAATAACTATAATAACTATTTTTAACGAATTTTAACAATCTGTTTGTTTACCTATAAATTGTAATGCTAAATTTGATTTTTAAAAAAATTATTGTTACATGAATTTATGAATTACAATTACGTAACAGAGCACATTTATATCATATCATTTCATCCTACTATATAAATTATATACATGTAGCACAACTATTGCATAAAATCAATGTTTAACAGTGATATATTTATAAAATAATGGTATACCCGGGAATTTCAAAAGCCGATTTCAGAAAAGTGGTAAAACATACCGACATGCGATGTTCTTTAAAACTTTGTAGACATATTAAAATAATACTATGTTATTTTAAAGAAATTCTATCGCAGGCATCACTTTTTAATTTGAGCTTAAACAATAAAATTAACCATAAAATAGTGGAAATTATTTAGTTAATGCTACTAATATGCGGCGGGGTTTTTTTGCGCAAGTATTATTTATCATGCACTCCTAGGATACGTGGAATTATGGTTTTTATTCAAAACAACTAAGTGGCCACTGAGTAACTGCCGTGAACTGGTAGGTATATTTTCATTAATGTTATAACATTAACTTTACAAAGAGACAAAGGTAAACGACATTGTATATTATTGACAGGAAAGATTAGTAATACCGATATACGGATTTAGGAGCAAATAATCGACAGTAGTTGGTTCAATAACATAAGTGTGTTGTGCTATTCACATAGTTTTTGTCATGTACTTACTGGCGGGCACTTAGTCTTGTTGTTGAAAAAAGTCATAACATTTGTTTTGATGGATTGAATATGATTAATAAAGTGTGCATCTACTTAGCTAATCAAACGACAAAAATAAAGCTCATTGCGTTTGAGAAAAAATCAAGTTGAATGATGTTAGTGTAATCAGTCGTCGTAATATATACGTTTATTTACTTTAGAGTATTCTATGACAAATACATTGTTTAATTTAGTTTTTATTTAATGACATGAAGAAATGACATTTCTTTCGATTAACAGGTTAGTCACTTAACCTTGACAATATTCTGTATACTTTATCCTATTCATCTTCAGGATCTTATATATTGTAATGAATCGATTGTTTACTCGTTATTATAACGATAAAGAATATATATTATAAGTCGTTGATTAAGATAAATCCCAGTGAATGTTTTTTTTTCTTTTAACATTTTAACGACATGTTAAAGTGTTATTTTTCACTATGAAAAAAAATATAATGAAATTTCAAAACAACTTGTCCTTGACGATATAAACATCTATATTCGGCCTTTTAAGTAAATAATCGACAGTTACGGATTCACTAATAGGTGTGTAATATGAGTGTTTTATATAGTAATTGCTTATTTGCTCACTTGCAAACACACACTCTTAATATAAAAAATACTTACTTACGAACTAGGTGTTGATTGATTGAATTTGTTTAATAAAGTATGCATCTAATAAGAAAGTCAAGGAAGCGCCGCTTAAAACGTAATACGTCGGCTGAAATAATCTAATTGTTGTACATGTGGTCAATCTGTTTTATATGAGCGCCTTCTTACTTCGGTGTATTTTATGACGGACACACAGGTCGTTTCTTGGAATAGACAGCTTTATATTGTAATACAAAATACGCATTATGACATAAATCTTATATTTTCAATTGATTTGTACCTTCATGGAAGCTTTTGAAAATGTATTGACACATAACTTAAATATTGTTTTGATGCTATATTCTTTTCTTTTGTTTATCTTTTTCTTTATTTATATATTTTATTTAAGTGTAAATTTGATATTATAGCTTTGTTATATGTGTACGATTTTCAGAACGAAGCTGTTTTTCTGGTGCCAATATAACTGAATAAAATGGAGAGGAAATGACTGAGATACAAACAACTCGAAAAATGCGTTTAACGTAATATAAAATAGATCATATTTACGGTATGAATGCTCATTCATTTGCACTACATCATGTTACTGATAACGTATATTTCGACATTCATGTTTGTTTTCAATACAGCAACTAAGATCAATCATCTGAAGAATTCGATATTTTTAAAATTTAAATGCCTTGCATGATTATTCGATATTCCAAAACCTGGTTTTGACAATACAATGAAAAGCCTAATTGAATGTAAATTTTCAAAACAACAAATTGAATTCAGTACAAATGAATAAAAGTAAAGATGCAACATTTCGAAACCGGAGGGTTCAAGCTAAGGACTGAAATTACATTTATCTCAGTATTCTGTCTCTTAATGCTTACAGATTATGCATTAAGCCTTAACACAACAAATACTTATGGCTTTGAGCTATAAGTCACAAGTATTAACTACCTACATGTCGATATATCTCCAAATGCAAAAGCAAAAAAAAATGTTTTATGAACATATTCGTTGAATTCATTTCCTGCAATCATTTCCTATAAGTATGTATTATAAGAACATGTGACATACTAATAAAGCAACAAGCTTAAATAAAAAAAAATATAGGAAACGTCGCTAGGTCAAAAGTTCATTTACCCTATCACAGCCTGTTATGACAATATTTATAATGCAATTTGTATATAAGATATATGATCAAGAATACATATCCAATCATAGATATCAATTTTGACATGGTCAGGGTACATCATTGTAAGAAATGATAAGTAAATGATGCAATATTTTAGTGGATTGCGATTGCACTCTAGCAGTCCGCGATATAGAGAAATGACCGGAAGGACATATGTTTTTTTATATTTGAAATATTTAAACATTATTCAATGGTATACACATTAATGTCATATGGATTACATAATTATTTAACCTGAAAATGGTTGCTTCCTCGTTCGTTCAAGTAATTTTAAATTATTATTGTAACTCTTTTTTTACTGTTATTATATTGCAAATGAACAATGTATTTTAAAGGGCACACATATGTATTTTTTTGCTGGAATGCATTACATCATATGTCTTTAACCCAGACGCATACCTTTACGACAAAACTTGTTCAATAATATTACAAATTGACCTCCATTTTTGTAAATTATACGTTGTTAACTAAGTGCCCCACTTCTAGGACACAAAATTCTATTTTATCAATATTTTGTCATCTAAAACTGTAAATAACATCAATATGGTAATTACTGCTACAAAAAAGGCTTTATTAAAATTCTTATGCGCATATGGTGCGTGTAGGCATGTAGGTATAACATTTCTTGAAGCAATATTGAATCATGAACATCAAATAGTGTTAACATTTTATCATACATTTTATTTTTATGGAAACATAACACATATTGGCATATGATTTATTCAAGTGTTAACTATAAACCAATTATATTTGACATAGAAATCTACACAGTTGCATGATGGATATTAAGTATTAATGTTTATTTCTTTATTATGAACACATTTTCTTTAATTATGAGATAACATTGTACCAATAAGTATATGCATGAAATTATTTTAAACTATATTGAAAAAAAAGTTCAATCTATAAACATGTATATATAATAGAAAGTATCAGAAAATAAAATAAAATACCCAGTAAAAGTTATTGACACGTATGTTGTTCTAAATAAATTAAAGAAAGATTAAACATCACGCTGGAATTAAATCAAACAACTATCAAATATTAAAAACACATAGATTTACTACTTAAACAGGTTTGAATAGTGTATCACAGTCAAATCAAAGTAACATCACATGATTCTAAGATTCAAAACAACTCCTCAACATTTGTTGCATATTATCTGTCCACTCTGTACAAAATAAACATATACATTAATTTCTAAAACAACATTTCAATTATAAACTTCTATCTGACTTCAACGTTCTATGTACAATGCTGATACTCTAGCTGAAATCAAATCATCACTTTATTATAACATTCAAATATTATAATCATTTATAACATTACCCTTCGACTATGTACATGTTATAAACTGGATATTCCACAGTAAAATAATTAACATTAATCGTGTACATTATTTCAATCGAAACACTATATAAGCGCTTTTTATCATATGAAAACATTCTAACATCAAACAGAAACGTCACATCATTTTAACTTACCATTGCATATGCAGATTCAATCTGCAGTCATTCAAACTGGATATTCTACATAAACTACTTTAAATAAAACGTATATATTTATTTATTTAACATGTGACCATGCGTGTATATGTTCTTAGGTTATCTATACCATCTAGGAAGGGCGCGATTGAACCATCCCCAAGGTGATGTTGGATAATGCGTCTAAAATGAAATTATAAATAAAATGAAAAATGAAATATCACAACGAAAATGCATTACGTGACTTTTGGTTTTAGCGTTACCCTCCCGGGTGGCATGTGAATGGACGTCTCACATCAAGTAAATCAATTTTATTGGTTTCGAACAGTATGCTTGGTCTTTTTCATTATTCGAATTTAACAATATAAACACAAAAAGCATGAAATAAAAACAATACATCAAGTTTTCAGGAAAATACGGGAAACTATTTGTCCCTCGGGAAACCGCGTATTTTCTTGAAAACATGGAGTGTTATTATGATAAATCTGATAACTTAGTATTTTACTGACATGTCAAAATGATGTTGACTAAATGATCAACTTTGTACTTACATATGCTGCAGGACTTTGATTACTGTAACTACTGTGAGTATTGTGAAATGGCGAATGAAAAGATCCTGTGCTGCCTGGGTACCAGTTATACCCACTTTGTGGATACCATCTATATTGAATAAAGAAATTAAATCATTATATTCTAAATTAAACATGTTTAAGTACAATGCTAATTGTCTAGCAGACTTAAGGTTACTTGTATATACTTGATGATCATTTAATGACAAAAAAGTAAACTTAACATTGATGATCAAGCTCCATTAATTTTTTGCGCCACTCGCCAAATAGCACTGGTTTCAAAGTTACACTGGTTAATGTTGGTTTAATATTAAATCAAGCAAATGGGTTCATTGTCTTGATATGATAGAATGAATTAAAATAAATGATAACATGAATTGGAAGATAATGAGAAGTTAAGTATAACACATTTGTCTTACCTTGCTTGCTGATTTTGTAATTGTTTCGCGTGATTCCAATTGTGCGCCATTTTATCATAGGTATTATATGTCTGCCTGCTACTTGTTGAATATTCATCGCTTGAGCGCCCAGTCATGCTATTAGCAACGTGACCAGTTTGCCATAGAAACCTACGTCTTTGGTGATATAACGAGTCGTAGGGAGTACTTTCTGAATCAGTGTCCAGGAAACGTCTTGAACCTGGCATTCAAAAGTTCTTATTTAGTAGATACATATGCAATATCAGTATAAAAACGGAATTTACAGAACATTAACTCATTATCTGGGAAACACTTTGACCCTTGCAACACAAATAGGACATTTACTAGGTGACTTTTGAGTGTAACTATGGAATATATATAAATTTGGTATATTAAGAAATTATTTCGGTGATCATGTATGCGTAAATGTCATTTTATGTCAATTCAAATTCAAGTTATTCTTCTTAAGCAAGTTTAAAGCGTTGTTTTATTTGAATATATTATTTTTTAAAATAAAAACAAACAATAGATAAATGGTAAAAAACAAACAAATCATACCAATGATTGATAAAATTTAGTTGTCGTAGTTCGATTCAAAAACATTTCGTAAACTTTATTACGAATTTGATTTACCATAACAGTGTTAAACCTTGTAAATCATTGATAGACCCTTAAACAATCTGATTTCATGACAAAATATGTTGTGATATAAAATTACCTGCTTTTGTCCTAGGGCCTTGGTGTCTATCACGAATGTACAATGCAAATCCTGTTATAAATATGATAACCAGCAACAGTGCACTTATGCATGAAACAACAATAATGATTGCAGTTGAACCCAATCCTAAAAAGACGAAATCACCGTATTGGTTAATACCCTTTTTATAAAAAGTATATGAGCAAACATTGTTGCTTTATTCATCATTTGTATTATTATCTGCTGAAACAGTATGTTTGTTAAATCAAGATAGACATGTGAAAGATAGTCAATTAATAGTTTATTAATACTATACTATAAGAATTTTATTTTGAAAAAAAACGTATTTCATTATTTGAATAGATATCTTACCGTCACTAGAGCTCTCTTTAGACTCCTCTTCTGAAATGTCACATCGATTTTAAAATAAGAACGAACATTCATTTATTTTTTGATTTATTTATTTCGAGAGAGTAGTCATTCAATTATAGTGATTTATATATTTACAAATATATCACTTACGCGTTAATCAATATTTAATTCATTTATATAATAATGTCGATGTCAATTGCATTATATGAAGGGATCAGTGCAACGTTGTGCTAAGTCTGAAATTAAAGTTTTGAGAAACGAGTCATTTATTGGTTTTGTCTCCATATTAGGCTTGCAAAGTAGCAAAAGAATGAACTGATTATGATCGCATTGATTTTGTTACATCCCTTATGTTTAAAACATGGATCTTTCACCATGTCATATTGTATTGCATTTTGGCGAAACATGTTAACTCGACGTAACACATTGTTGCATGGATCCTTTCATATTTGTTTTTAGAATTTAACACTATTTTAATATTTATTATTTTTATACCCATATCGATTCCTGTTGTAGTTTCAACTGTTGCACTACCAGAAACTGAAATTATGAAATATAAATTTGAAATATAGTTTTTTTTCATCAATGAGACATAAATGGAATTACTACATCATTTACAGGCATATAAACTACTCTCTGTGACATTTACTACACACTCATTTTAATCAATTATCGGTATAATGATCAAGGATATCGTTTTTCAGATAAATCAGGCATTTGACTGTGAATATAAGCGCATATATTTGTAAAAACGATATAATGACCTTCATGTTAATTTTATTTATAAATATAATATATAAATTTGTGCAATGATATTAATTATTTGTCATTTTAAATAGCATATAAATTGATTTTGTGAACACATACATTATGCATAGCATTGCGCTTGTTTTTTGAACTACTTATGATCACTTTAAAATCTTAATAATGACTGGTAACCATTGGTTTACCCATTTAATATCCAGTTCACAAAACTCCCCGATTTACTAAGTCATATGTAAAATGCACTAATAATATTCACTAATATTCATTGTAAGGTATATTTCATATAAATTGAATATATTTAACGGTTTGTTGTATAATAATTTCTATTGATGAAAAACAACTTACAAACGCCAACAACAAGTTCCGAAGTGTCAACGGTTACTCCTGGAATAAGTGTTCCATTATCTGCAGCCTCCGTTATAAACATAAACAACTCCCCCGATACAGTCATCAACTGATAGTGAAAAAAATGTGATAAAAGTAAAATATTTATATAATATTGGTTATATAATTGAAACAATATACGATAATATTATAAAAGCGGCATAAAATTATTCACACTGGTAAAAATTATGAACTAAAACACAAAAATTATATGATGACGAATTGATCATATAATGTACTTATCCAATATAAGTGTACATTGAAAATATTATTTTCAATGAAATAGAATTCCAAAGATATATTATTATCGCATAAATATATTTACATTTTAAACACTGTCATATTAACATAACGCATTTATATAACGATTGCATCGCCCAAAATAGCATTTTATAATTAAGAATATTAACACCATTATTACACCATATTGTGTTTGCAAAAGCTATCTTTACCTCAGATATTCCAGTCATATAGTCAACAATGATACCTCCTTGTGCAATTATATATTAATCTTACCTTTTGTAACCGAAGTTAATAGTTGATATACATATGATAATATATTCTAATCTAGCCTAATAAGTATAAAAAAATCAGTATCTTTAGGTTTACCTGCGATTTCACTGTTGCGGGCGTAGTAACACTCAAACTATATTCAACAGTGATACCTCCTTGAGCAATTATATAGCAATCTTACCTTTTGAAAGCATAGATAATAGTTGATATACGTTTGATTATATATCATAATCTAGTCTAATAAGTAACAATTAAGAATCAGTACATTTAGGTTTACCTGAGATTCCACTGTTACGGGTGTAGTTATACTCAAAGTATAGTTAACAATAATACTTCCGTTGAGCAATTATATAGCAATCTTACCTTTTGAAACCGAAGATACTAGTTGATATACATTTGATTATATATAAAGATCTAGTCTTATAAGGTAAAATAAAAAAAATCAGTATCTTTAGGTTTACCTGCGATTCCAAGGTTACGGGTGTAGTTATACTCAAAGTATAGTCAACTATGATACTGCCTTGAGAAATGATATAGATATCTTACCTTTTGAAACCATAGATAATAGTTGGTATACATATGATAATATATTATAATCTAGCATAATAAGTAAAAATTAAGAATCAGTATCTTTAGGTTTACCTGGGATTCCACAGTAACGGGTGTAGTTATACTCAAACTATAGTCAACAATGATACCTCCTTGAGCAATTATATAGCAATATTATCTTTTGAAACCACAGATAAAAGTTGATATACGTTTGATAATATATTTTAATCTAGCCTTATAAGTCAAAATTAAAAAGTGCTTTTTTTTAGGTTTACCTGAGATTCCACGGTTACGGGTGTAGTAATACTCAAAGTATAGTCAACTATGATACCGCCTTGAGAAATTATATAGAGATATTACCTTTTGAAACCATAGATAATAGTTGATATACATATGATTATATATTATAATCTAGCCTAATAATCAAAAACAAAAGAATCAGTATCTTAAGGTTTACCTGAGATTCCACTGTTACGGGTGTAGTTATACTCAAAGTATAGTCAACAATGATACTTCCTTGAGTAAAAGTCATGTCGTCGTTCACAACACACGTTACGCCATTGGCCAAACATGTTTGTTGAGCAGCTGGTTCTACTGCCTGAAATATGTAAGTATTTCACATTGTTTTTTTGTATTTTCATATTGATTTAATTATTTAATTAATTTCATTTAATTTATTTATTCGTATAAAACATATTACGCCATTGGCCAAACATGTTTGTTGAGCTGCGGGTTCTACTGCCTGAAATATAATCAAAAATTAATTGAATAATATGATAATATTACGAATATAATGATATTTAGCTGGGATATTACATCAAATAAGTCTCAATTTCTAACCAATGTATCGAAAACGGCCAAAAATATATTTTGGCCAGCTTGTGCTACATTCTGAAATATTAGAGCATTTTACATTTTACATGAGCATTATCTAATGTGTTAACAAATTTTTGATCGTTAACAAAACATTTATGCCTTTTGACAAACATAGTTAGATAGGTGCTGGCTCTACAGTCTGAAATATAGTATAAACATTGTTTTGATAATGGTAAAGAAATCAGGGAAGGACGTAAACGCAAATGTATGATAAAAATCACATATATGTTTTTGTTATATATATGATATTGCAATCAGGGAAGGAAAAAACGTAAAAAAATATGATGAAACTTCGCATTATGTGTATTTTGTAATGGTCATGATAATGCAAACAGGGAAGGAAGAAAATGCAATAATATATGTTTGCTTACATATATCTCCAAACAAGTGTCGTTTCATGAAAACTAAATTACGTTACATGTAATTCATTGCATAATGCGATTATCTTGCCTTGGAATTTTATCTTAATAGTGCATCAAATAAAGTAACAACATCAAAACAATACATTAAACACGAACAGTTGTTTGTTTGTATAAAATAACCATTATCAAACGTATGTGATTAGGAATGCCTTATAAGACGAACATTTGTTGTTTTAAAGTTTACCTACCTCTTTACTTCTTATACGTTTACTTCACAATATAACCATCGGCAAACGTATGTGATTGAGAATTTCTTATAAAATAAACATTTGTTTTCACAAAATGTTGACCTATCTGTTCTACTGCTAATACTTTCTCTTTATACTATAACAATCAGTAAACGTATGTAGTTAAAAATTCAAAATAATTAACATCTGCTTTTCACAAAATGTTGACCTACCTCTTTTACTTCTTATAAGTTTACTTCACAATATAACCATCAGCAAACGTATGTGATTGAGAATTTCTTATAAAATAAACATTTGTTTTCACAAAATGTTGACCTACCTGTTTAACTTCTAATACTTGAGCCGCGTATTCATCACTTGTTCGATCATTGAGTGCTTCAACAAACACTTTATTGACTAAAAGCAACTCAGCTTCCACAATTTCTTCAACTGAAAAATGGCAAATAATAGAAACATGTGATTATTAAGAGTTAAAACAATGTAATTTGTTTTAGAATAAAATTGCTTTAATATTTCCTTAACTGAAAACTTAAAAATAATACCACATGATTGGCATAAAACATAAGGTCTAATTTTGCAATTATTGTACTTAATCATTTCTAAAACTTAAACATCTCTGACAAAGCTGTTTGATTTTATTTAAATAGTAAATAAACGATGATTGGATTAATGTATGTATCAAATAACATACAGTATAATCCTAAATTAATCATGTTCAAATGTAAAAGAGGATCAGGGCATCATTATTTAATATATTTTGTAACTGTTCTACTCCGGGTGAGTTTATGCAGTTTGGTTGTGTCATTGGGTGATTTGTACTAGCTTAAGCAGAAAATAATAATGCAAACTATGCCAGGAGTTGTAGCAATTTATGAAGTCAGTTTACACAACAGGGATAGATAAACAATTTTAAAAACATAATATACGGTATAATACATCTTCAATGGGAAAAAGGAATTTTACATCAAGCGATCAATGTAATGTAAAGCGTAACAGTAAAATGTAGCAATGTAACAGTAAAACAAACAAAAATCGACAGTCATAAAACTATCGCAGGCATGGTTAGCTATTTCAAATAATGATGATGTTGGAATGTATTGTTGCAGTTGTTTTGGTTTACTGATAAACATGCTGAAAATCTCGAATTATATTTTAAAATGTGATATAACAAGGTGTGAGTGAAAATGGAATTACAAGCAGGTGTTCCCATCTCTAGGTGATTTGCCAGGAATAAATGGACGATTCATATGTATTTATTAATATATGATTTATATATCATTAACGTAATGTAATAGGGTAAGCGCGATTAGCTGATGTTTAACATGGTTAATTTATGATTATTCATTCCCGTGGTTTCTGGTTTATCACATACTGTGGGTTTAGCATAAGTACTTACTAAACCCTTCTGTTTGAAAAGTTGTCTGACGATTTGCTTGCGTAACGGCTTCTGTACTGACTTCCCCGGCCGTAGTTTGTCTCGCATTTCTTGAAGACGTGGTAGCCAGTTCCGAAGTGGTTTCTAACTGTACTATTTGGGCAGTAGTGTGTCCTGAATACGTAGTGTCGATTGTCTTTTCGGTGGTTTGTGTTGTGCTTAGTACATCTTGTTCATATGCTGCCTGTGTGTCATCTGGTGTAGTTATCTGTGGCAGCGTACTTGGTTTGTATTCATTAGTTGTCTGGTCTTCAGTGATAATTTCTGAGCTTGGAAACAATGAAGGCGTAGTTGTTATGTCAATGGCAGAGGTTATCAATTCATTTTCTAAGGTAGAATGCACGGTTGTAGTTGTTTGTGTCAAGGCATCATTGTCATCACTGGTTGACATATCATTGTTACCATTTGGGATTCTTGTAGACATGTCGTTACTATGATCACGACCACTTGTTGATATGCCAGTGCCTTCGTTAGGGTCACTCGTAGACATATCGATTATATCATTTTGCCCACTTGTAGAAATATCATTTATATGATTATGATCTCTCGTAGACATGTCGTTTATATTGTTATGCACACTTGTAGAAATGTCGTTTATATAATTAGGATCACTTGTAGACACATCGTTGATTACATTGGAACTACTTGACATGCCGGTATCGTCATTAGGAACACGCGTAGACATTTCGTTCATATCATTTGGAATACTTGTTAATATAGCGTTGGCATCAAAAGGAACACTTGTAGATATTTCGTCCATATCATCTGGAACACTTGAAGACATATCGTTCATATCATTGCTGCTTGTAGACCTATCGTTCACATCCTGTGGAATACTTGTTGATGTATCGTTGCTATATGTGGAAGCAATTGTAGACATATCGTTGCTATCATTTAGGCCACTTGTGGACATATCTCCGATATCAGTGGGAACACTCGAAGACATGTCGTTAATACCATTGGGACCACTTGTAGACATATCTGTCATATCAGTGGGAACACTCGAAGACATATCGGTGATAACGTTGGAAGCACTTGTAGACATGCCGGTATCATCATTTGGAACATGCGTAGATATATTGATGACACCATCGGTAACACTTGGAATTTCGTTCATATCAGTAGGAACTCTTGTAAATATCTCGCTGATATCATTTGGAACACTTGTAGACATATCTATCATTTCATTGTTAGCACTTGTAGACCTATCGTTCACATAATTCGGCACATTTGTTAATATATCGTTGGTATCGGTGTAAGCAAATGTAGACATATCGTTAATTTCATTTAGGCCACTTGTTGACATATCGGTATCATCATTAGAAGCACACGTAGATGTATCGATGACACCATAGGGAACACTTGTAGAAATTTCATTCACATCATTGGAAACACGTGTTGATATTTCACTGATATCATTGGGATTATTTGTAGACATTGCATTCATAACATTGGGAACACGTGTTGATATCTCAATGATATTGCTGGGAACACTTGTGGATATACCGTTCATATCATTGCTTGGACTTGTAGACCTATCGCTAACATCATTCGAAACACCTGTAGACCTATCGTGAACACCATTAGGAACACTTGTAGTGACACCATTTATATCATTAAGATTATTTGTGATAACACCATTTGTAGACATATCGTTCACCTCATTCGGAACACTTGTTAATGTATCGTTGGTAATCGTAGAACCACTTGTAGTCATATGATTAATATCGTTAAGAGTATTTGCAATGACACTAGTTGTAGTTGTCAAACCAGGCATTGATATATCAGTAGTATCAGTTGGTGCTTCTGATGTTATTTGTTCATTTGACTGATCTACATGCGTGGTCACTATGTATTGCGATGTCGATTCATCAAAAATATCATATTCACGAGTAGATGTTTCATCGCTGTGTGTGAAATAAACTGAAGGCGATGCTTCAATAGAAGATGCTGATGTATCGAGTTCTATAGAGCTAAATGACGTAGTAAATATGTTGTCACCTTGGGAATTAACATCTGCACAACAATGTTTTATTATCAATTATGGCGAATGCATGCGTTCATATCATGGTATTGTTTACAAGAAATAATGAAAATGTATACAGTATGTGCTGTGTGTATTTCATCATTATTTAGTGGATAACAAGATGCATGTGTAAAATGACATATAATGAGCTTAGCAACTTCATCAAACCAGTGTTTTAGTTCAATTCAGTTTGCTATAACACGTATAACCTTGATTATTTGATCAAATGCAGTCATACAAACCTATTTGACCTATTTGATATTTGATCATCTGATCATATCGCATATATACATTCAGCAGAAAGTGTTTGCGAATGAATACAGGATATCGTACTTGGTTATGAAGATAACGTTTCATTACAATTATTTTTGAAACGAATAAAAACTAGCTATATCAAACAAAACATTAGGCGATATCCTTCAATAGCATATGAGACACATAAAGTATATATACATATGAACATGATTTTGTAATAACGGTTCTTATAATAAGACTTGATCGAAATAGAACTTACATGTAGCTGGTCCCGTAGTGACTTGTACTGCACGGGTAGTTTGAATCGGAGACATAGTTGTTTCTGGTGCCTGTTGTGTTGAAACCACCCTTTCTGGCTGAGTTGTGAAATCAATGATGTTTCCTGAATATATGAATAATTTCAAGGCTTAGCTCAAGTTATGAAATGGCATCTGATGCGCAATGCGGTTGTTATTAATTAATTTAGGAAGCCCTAATGTATATTTTAATATTTTATATTTTAACAACAATATTGAATTAACACGAAATAAATAATCGATGTATGAATATAGGTATCAATATGTCCATCCAATATATTTTACTTCAATGGTTCAACACTTATCATACATTAAAAATTAATTTGATGTTGTTTATATATATATAAAATCATTATACCTTGAGTTGTTTCTTCTCTTGATCTTAATGTTGACTGCTCTACAGTTGTTGGTTCTACATGAATCGTTGATATGTCTTCTGTGGCCGCAGATGGCAATGTTGATGTCAATTGAAAAGCAGCCAGCATAGTTGATTGCTCATCTCGTGTTGTTGTAAGGGATAGAACTCTTGTTAAATCAACCTCAGTAGATTCATCTGGCATCGTCGTTGCATCTTGAATTGATGGTTCATTTTGCATGGTTGAAGGATTGTAAACCGTTGATATTTCAATTCCAGATGGTTCATCTGGAATTGTATTTAAATCTTGAGCTGTAGATAGTTCAATCACAGTTGTATCCTCAGGCAATGTTGTCAAATCCTGAATGGTCGATGGTTCATCTGGGATTGTAGTTGGATATTGGGCTGTAGATAGTTCAATCACAGTTGTTTCCTCAAGCAATGTTGTCAAATCCTCAATTGTCGATGGTTCATCTGGGATCGTGGTTGTATCTTGAGCTGTAGATAGTTCAATCACAGTTGTTTCCTCAAGCAATGTTGTCAAATCCTCAATTGTCGATGGTTCATCTGGGATCGTGGTTGTATCTTGAGCTGTAG